>JANHFL010008447.1:253170-268974 GCA_032468155.1 Oxyrhabdium leporinum
CTGTTAAGTGTTTGTACCCAGTCTGACACATCGTGCAATGAAAGAATGGCTTTGGAAAAAAAAAAAACAATAAAAAATTTATTGGCAAAAAAAAAAAAAAGTGTATTCTAAGATTCAGGAAAAAAACCATCCCATAGAGGTTTGAAAGGGAAAAAAAACAATTAGAAAATTAAGATTTGATTGTAGATCTCATTATATTGCATGGATTGAGAAATCTCGTTACACACGTGTATTTTTCAGTTATGGAGTATACATGTATGTGGATACATGTATGGTGTTTTAAATAACTTCTTGCTGCATTGTATGCAACAAGGAAACATACTGCTCTTTCTAGATTTGAGACCATCTAAAAGTGGTCAGTTGATTATATTCCTCAAATCCTCTAAAATAAGGAAAGTGATCAAAATCTCGAATCAGGAATTAGGAACCAGGGAAAGTTCTGAGCAATAAACATATTATGACCTAATTAAGCCCCTTGATTCTGTGGAAGTAATAACATTATTGGGCACAGTAGATAGAAGAACAGAGCAAGCACAAAGACTTCAAACTATATTTACTGTGATAGTGATTTATATTTTCTTCCCCTGAACAAAACACAAGTTAGCTATGTGTTTAGGGGATACTTAATTCTAATCCTTACAGGACTTTGAAGGAACCCTGAGCAGCCTAATGAACCCTGAGCAGTAATGTAATTAGAGAACAAATTTTATCTATAAAATAACATCTGTTTTAACTTATGTTTAATATTGTGTGTGTGTGTATGTGTGTGTGTGTATGATATTGATGGATACATTTCAGCTTGTTCAGTATGAGCAGGTAAACAAGAAAATTCAATAAATGTAATGGCTATACATATACAATTCAGAAACAATTAAGGAATGACTTGAGGAATCCTATAAATGAAGCCCTGGTGTAATATTTTCCTTCAGAACTAAAAGACAATCATTTGCAAAAAGATTTATAAGGAACCACCGGAGAACCAGTATGGTACAATGGTTTTGGTCCATTTCCCTAATTTGTCTCAGTCCAACCTATCTCAAAGGGCTGCTGTTGGGATAAAAATGCAAGGAGATCCCCATGTACCCCCCACTGTCTTTAGTTTCTGGAGGATATAAATCTAACAAACCAATTAATTGTGTCTAAAATATTAACAATCATGTACATTGTCTTTTGCTATTTTTCCTATGACAGCCTTGTACGAAGGGTTTGGTGTCCTGGATATGCTTTTCTATCTGTAAGTACAGAATATTTCTCTGCCTCCCAAAATTATCACTAGCACTTCTTCCTCTGGACTTCAGTTTTTATTCTCTTCACCTTTTCTAAACAGCTACTTTAAATATTCTTGCAAGAATTACAGCTAGGGTCAGAATAAGTGCTATTGTACAAGAATCAGTTACAGATGTCTTCCCATGAGAGAAGTCATTAAAAGCAGCAATATGATGCTTGAAGTTATTTCCCTCACAAGTCACTGATTAAAATTACAAGGAGCTCTCAACTAAACAAAAGGACATTTAAATTTTCAACATTGTCCAATTGGACTTACAGACATAAGACTGGAAGGACGCCATCTGTCTTTGATAACTCACAAAGTTCTCTCTAATATTGTGACACCGTTTCTCCTCTGATGTTGCTACAGTCTTTTCACAAAAATCACAATTTTACTTTGGATTGAACAAGAATAAATATTTTAACTGATACATAATGTTATATACTATGCATTCTATGCAATAATGTATAGAACAAAAATACAACAGAAAATCTATGCTTATTAAATTGCATTTGAATTTTAAATCATCTGCAGTGTCAAACACAAAAAAAGTGGTGAAAAATAACTTTTTAGCGCAGTTGTGCATTTGAATAGCCTGATGAATAAACTTTGATATTAGTTCCTTGAAACTAATATTTGAGAGTATTCCAGTATTTGAGGGGATGCCACAAAGAGGAGGGGATCAACTTATTTTCCAAAGCACCAGAAGGCAGACAAGAAACAATGGATGGAAACTAATCAAGGAGGGAAGCAACCTGGAATTAAGGAGAAACTTCCTAACGGTGAGGGCAATTAATCAGTGAAACAGCTTGCCATCAGAAGTTGTGGATGCTCCATCACTGGAGGTTTTTAAAAAGTGACTGGGCAGTCACTTGTCATAGTATAGGATCTCCTGCTTGAGCAGGGGCTTGGACTAGAAGACCTCCAAGGTCCCTTTCAGATCTATTCTGATTGATTGATTGAACTAACCAGGCAATATTAGGAATAAAGATAAAATTTAGCTCACCATACATGGCACTAACCATTTGGGGTCACATTAGGTAGAATAGTACGAATTTATCACAAAAGACTGTGAACAGACAATACAGAATTCATTTTACCAATCACATCTCTCCCTAGAGCTTCTCCCCACAAGTACTTCAAATAAATTCTGATAATGAAGCAATTTTGACTTAATGAAAACACTTTCCAATTACTATATAATTCCATGTCCTAGAATTATTGCTAACATATTTTTGTCCCTTTTGTCAAAAAGGGAGATATATAGACACACCATTTTCTTGGCACTGTTTGTTAATATGCTGTCAATTCTTACCCTCTCCATTTGAATTTGACAGAGGTTATGAAGCTAGAAATGTCAGTTCAGCTCCATGCAGTAATTTAAAGGACAATTACGTCTTCAGCAGACATTGAAATTACAATTCTTCAGGCATCCAGTTAGCTGTGAATATTTTGGAGCATAGCAGATATTCTATTTTTACAGCAATTCTTTAAATCAACCCACATTCTATCTTTTGCAAAATGTCTATTATTGGAATGCAGGCCTAACTGCCCAAGATCTATCACTTCTATCTCAGCTTAATTGATGCTCAAAGAAGCAGTACATTACCCACTTTATAGTAGGGCTACATTTATCGAAGTATTTCTCAATGCAGGTAAAGGAAACATAAGAAATACTTTCAATTTTATTTTATTTTTTTAGAATACTATGAGTCATATTTTCTCCATCCAAATTATAGATGAGAAAGATGAACATAAACTGATCACAGGATTTTAAAACTATTTTTGCATTTTGGCTTCAGTAAATTTTTGAGATTTTTAAATATAAGTTCAGAAAAACAAAAGCCAATGTATGAATTAGTATATAGATGTTGAATCAAAGATTATTGCTTATAGAATCAAAGTTTATTTGCAAGGACAGAAGGGTGGGGGACGATAGTGAATGGCACTAATGTGCACCAGATTTCTTTATATTTCCCTTTCTGCTACCTATGACTGTAACTTCTTTTACTCACTATTTTTTCTGTTCTTTGCCTAACATTTCCTATCCTGAAATTGATAGTCTCATATGCATGTGACTCTTAGTACATTGTTTCAAAAATGAATCTCATCAGAAGAATAATATCTATAACAAAATGCCAAAAAGAACCTTGGTAGGAATTTTAACATGCCCCATGTTTATTTAATAATATAATCAATGAAACAAAATCCAAGGTAAGTACATATAAACCTGCCTCAATCTTTCAGATAAATTTACAAGGACAAAGACAAATTGAATGTTTTTACAGGCATGTAATCTAACAATTAGGCAAAAAAAAAAGTCAGAGGTACATCTAAATCTTTAATGAATTTTGATGCTCTAAAACATATTTAAAATTGTACTTTGAAAGAAAGGAATCAAGCCACTATATAATTTAAAAAAATGAAATGTATATTTTAACATAAAGCTCAAAATGACAGTTATATATTTTTTATTTTACTAATGTCACAGCAATTCTCTTCATGTTTAGTTATGTAACTATAAACCTTTAATCTGAAGATCACTGCTATTAAAATAATTCAGTGCTAACATCTGTTGAATTAGGCTAAATTTCTGACAACCAGCACTGCTTAACCCTCATTTAAATTGCACTAAAAACAAAACAGGTATTCAAACTTTCTGAAATGCACAATAATAATTTCAAAATAAAATTATTATAATTACTAAACTGTTAATTCCACCCTTCCTTTTTTCATAAAAGGATTTTTGTGAAGATAATCAGGTATATTTGGTTTTCAGGGATGAACGTATGTGGCAACAGTATTTCCAGAGCAAATAATGTAGCTATTTTTAGCCTACTATCAAGTATTTTAAGTATTTTGGCAATGAAAAGCATTGCATACATAAAGCTGCAGAACCACCACAATACTTAAAATAGAACGATCAGCGCTCACAAATGGTTTTCCCTATAACTGGTCCTATGAAGTTTAAGCAGTTTTATATATGGATCTTCATAATCCCATGAAATGAGAGTTTTCTATTAAGAGACTTCTAAGAATTGTTGGGATGTGTAAACTCTGTGGTTAGATATGAAATTTGCTTTGCCTGTGAAATTACATGCATTTGGGCACAATGCAAGACAAGATGTCTTAGCCATACAGCACTTGAAGAGCTTGAACTGGAGAATTATATTCCCTAACAAGCCACTTTATTCCAGTGAGGTAAAATCTGCAAACATGCCTAATTATTTTAACATTTTCATCTGGTCTACCTTTTAAAGCAGTTATCTAATTTGAATTTCCCAGCTTATCATGTACAATGGTTATTCATATTTTCCAAATTTTGCAATATAGATCCTGACTCAAATTTCTTAAAGAAATGTATATTAATATTTATATAATATATATACTCCATATTTCAAGGCATTTAACGTAATTTAACAAAATATTAAAGTAAAAATAGATTAAAATATAGTACAATAAACAAACATTAAAATATATATTTAAGTAATTTGACGATTAATAGCCAAAACTGATAAAATGAGGCAAAATACCTGAAGTTTGTGTTTCTTAGTCCAGTAGGTGAAAATACTGTCAAAATGGTAGCTAGGCTACCAAAATGACAGATCTCTAAGGGCAGAGGTATCTTTAAAAGGCCTTTCTATCCGGTTCCATGGTGGAAGAAAATGTCCCTTAGTTGTTCATGCTCCAAACAATTCAAAGTTTTAAAAAAGAGTTATTTTGGTACATGGTTAAAGAACTGGACAAGGACCCTGGTTCAAATCCCTCCCCTAAACCTTGCCAGTTTACTGGGTGATGGGACAGGATTCTCTCAGATTCAACTGAATCTGCCTCTCTGAGTTAGTGAGGGAAAAACCTGGAAGATTATGGGTTCCGTTTTGGTTCCTAAATGAAAGGCAGTACATGAATCT
The DNA here is from genome assembly GCA_032468155.1 of Oxyrhabdium leporinum. Lineage (NCBI taxonomy): Eukaryota > Metazoa > Chordata > Lepidosauria > Squamata > Cyclocoridae > Oxyrhabdium > Oxyrhabdium leporinum. Next base: position 258,349 of record JANHFL010008447.1, read on the forward strand.
AACAAGTAAATTTAATTGAGATCAATACCAACACTTTGAATTGCTCAATGAGCACTCACTGTGGATGTTTCAGCACAAGGATCATATATGATCCCTGTACTTTGCATTGTTAGTAGCCTAGCTACCATTTTTTTGAACTGAATGCAACTTTCAAACATTTTCTCTTGATAAAATCATATTTTAACAGGATATAACTAAAGTGTGGGTAGTTGTCACCAAATCCAAGCAACCTAAAAGGGGTCACAGGTAGCAAACTTGTAAGAGTAATTGGGTAAAGGCATGTCCTACCAAACATCTGGTAAATTGAGTGACAACTGATGATTCAGAAGACTGAGCTCTTTCAAGAGGAATGCAAAAATATCTCCAAGTCCAGATTCACATTAGACAATTTTGTCTGAATTATTTTTATCCCTTTCTCTCTCACCCAGTGCATTATTGAATCTTGAGTACCTGGAGCTCAATGTTAAGAGTAAAATAGCCAACTATCATCGGGATAAGAGTCCCTACTCCAAAATTCCAGGTAATCCAGAGGGTTCATGAAGATGTGGAAGTCCACAAAGAATGAAATGTAAACCTCAGGGGATAATGGCCTATGTGTCAGATAGCAGTTCTCTGGTATCTTCTTTGAGTATAAAGGATTAGAAGCACTGTAAGATAAGGCCTGCATACTGAATGACTTCAGGTATTCCAGAATTATACCACGACTGATAGTATGACAAGCTGTTAAGACAAGGGTGTCAGACTCGCAGCCCGCAGGCCGAATGCGTCACATGCTGCCCCCACCCCCCGGTTTAGTGAAGGGAGAAAAAGTCACGATGCATCACATGAGGTGATGCTGCAAGTTTGACATCCCTGTGTTAAGAGTTCCAAGAAAGTAACAGGGTCTGGGTCCCTTTACCGCACTGCCAGTTTCTGGCACTGTCATCCACCAAGGCATCCAAAGCAGAGCTGGTACCTTACCTCAGTAGAAATTTAGAAAATCAAAAATCATTTGAATGTGGGTTGCAAAGTCACCACCTTCTCATTTACATTTCCTAAAAATGGCATGATTTAAATTACCCTATAATTGCACAGATTTCCTAGATCTAATTACTGTCTCCTTTGGGCAGACAGGAACACAACCCACTCCAGCAAGAAGTACCCTTAACCAGCAGGAACTCCCATGTTACTCAATTTAGAAAAGAACCATGGTGGCACAGTGGTTAGAATGCAGTATTGCAGGATAATTTTGCTGACTGCTAGCAGTTCTACTCTCACCGGCTCAAGATTGACTCAGCCTTCTATCCTTCTGAGGTCAATAAAATGAGGACCCAGATTGTTGGGGGAAATATGCTGACTCGGTAAAACCACTTAGAGAGGGCTGTAAAGCATTGTGAAGCGGTATATAAGTCTAAGGGATATTGCTATTTAATCTAGCAGGAGAGTTAGAAGTCAAATAAGCAGATGGTAGCCCTAATCTATCCACAAGACAAAAAGAACCCCAAATAATAGGATTAAGGATTGCCAATATTATAACTTTATAATCTGCCTCAGCATTTGGGCCCATATCAATAATGATGCCACTGGCTTTGTGTACAAAGTATCAATCAAATTATTTATTCTTCTGGCTCCATTCCACTAATATCTTGGTGTAGGAAAGCCTGTTCTATGCTGATGCAGTAGAAGCAGTGGAAAAACATTCTGAGCTGCTTTTCTTGCAGAAAAGTAGGAGACATCTTCAGACTGGCCAGATTCAGACTCAAATTGATTAGTCACTGGAATTTTTCCACGTATGGTCCAACTGACGTCTTATCCCATCATCACTCTCTGCTCCCGCCATAGGTAACCAAAGATATGATATGGTTCTGAGACAAGAAAGAGGATACTTAGAGCAAAAGGTTTAGTTGCCCAGTCATTTCTATTTTCAACAGTTCATTAATTTCCTGACATATAAGAAATTATCCAAATGCTTTCGTGAATTCACATCCGTTAGCATCTGGACTGATCCCACTGAAACAAAAGTTGATATCAGCCATCAATCTAAACTGGGCAGGGAGCAACTTGTCCCTCCCAAATGAGAGCCAATTCCAGCTGCAATAAACAAAATCTAACATATGTGTTCTGTATATGTGTGGAGTCAAATAATAGTTGGGACAGGTGTATGATGATAATAGACACGAACTCCAGAGCCACTCCTATTTCTGAAGCCATAATGTGCATCTGAAATCTTCTAGAACAAAGAACATAACCAATATTAACCTGGCTAGCTCAGTAAGGATAACTGTTAGGCAGATAAGTGAACAGTACTGTACATTAACAATATTTCTATACTGTGTCATCCATCCAAATGCAGCGTCATGCACTCAGAATTGGCAGACTACCAAATAGAACATTTGGTCAGTAAGATGATATTCCTGTAGAGTAGATCACAGCCACTCCAGTCCTAGTCTGCCATACCACAGAATAGCCTGGTAGAAAAAAACCAGCATGAATAAAATGTTCCCTCTTTTTTTTAGTGAAATCTCCGCAATATATGTCAGGGCAGCACTTTCCAGATGCCTTAACAGAAAACCATCTTGCACAGAAGAGGATGGAAGGCCACCATCATTACACCTTGACTTCCTTGCTTAGGCTGCAATCTGAAAGAAAAGGAAGCCAGATAACAGCCTGACCACTTTACTCTGTAATGGTCTGACTGCACCCTTCCAGGATGCATTAGGAAAGATCCATCTAAAAATAAATATTTCATGCACAGTATTGATACTGGTCTATAGAGGCAAGTCTTTCTTCCTCTCTTTGTTAGAACTGGATATCTAAAGCTAAATATAAGGAAATCAGTAGTGAATTTTAAAAAACTTATTAAAATAGTATATAAATAAACTGTGGAATATGCTGCAATTAGATATGAAGTTGGTCATAATTTTAAACCCAGATTCTTAAAAGGCCATAAATGGCTGTTTATTACCACCAGAATGATAGACAGCGTACATTAAAAACTCGTTGTGTTTGAGCCTGGTTTCAGGCATGGCTTCTTGTGGGTCTTCACATATCCATTCAGACACCAAAAACCATTTGAATTCTTTGTTGAGACATTTCCATAGGACATAATTTTGATAAGAAAGAAAGGAAGACAGCTGGGCTGGTATCATTATCAGATGCTTTGCTGGCATTACAGGTAGAGTTTTAAACTCTAGGAAACGGAGACAATGATGTTAATAGATTTAGCTCCAGTAGCCTCCTGAAAATGGACTATTGATTTCAATCTAGAGAAAAGGTGGGTATTGATGCTAAAATGCATTAGGCAGTGTTTGCGCTGCTGAAGGAATGGTCTGAAAGTCCACAAAGCATTTGAGAACACAATTTGGGAGAAGAGTGCCAAAGAAGACTAGTGCAGAACTTAATCTACTGCTTGCAGAGAACCTTAGATGGTGTAAGAAAATCAAAAGTTTTACTTGCCAAACAATCACTAGCTATAGCAATCTCAGCTGCCACTTCATCTGACTTGGAAAGAAAGGTTACTGCCATTAATTCTCAATTAAGAGGAAGAATAGGTAGGGGTACAGTTAGAATACTGCCCACAGCCTGCCCACACTTTACTCTACAACACTTTACAGTATGTTAAATCTATATCATTGGTAGGGGTGTAGCTAGAATAGTGCATATATATGGTAAATCTGTATCATAATCTGCATGCATATAGATGATTCAACCTGAGCAGAACAGAAAGATGGAGCTCAGGTAAAAAAATATATATAATTTGCATTTTTGAAATTCTGTTTCATTAAAGAAGAAGAAAAAATGGTGATGAAAGAAAAAGAAGTACAGCACCCTTGCAAGTCTTGAGGCTGAGGAAATGAAACTGACTTTGCTGTGTTTTATCAGCTATTTGAATAAAATGGGGGAGGGAACAGAATTCTAATTGCACTGCTTCTTTCAAGCAAATCCTGTTTCAACAGACCCCATGACAAGCTGATAAGGAGCACAGAGAGAGGGCTATCACCCTCTTTTACATAGTTGTGAGTTTCCTGATTAACCATTGCACAACACATAGTGCTTGATTTTTCTGAACTGTTTACTTTGCCAATAGAGTCCTGTTGTTGTCAAAAGAGGTTTAAGAACTGAAAGAGGTCATAATTTAAATTATTAAGTACACCTCTATACAGAAAGCCATCTTGGTGTATTACCTTACTTATTTATTTAAAAGATGTATAGGGCCACCCATCTTAAGCAACCTTGGGTGGTTTACAACAGCCATTAAACCAATAAATAAAACAATGAAAAATAACAATCCTGAACCATAATTGTCCCTCTACTTATTTATTTAAAAGGTATGGTTATGGTATCGGGCTAGAAACTGAGCAACTGTGAGTTCCAGTCTCAGGCGTGAAGCTGACTGGCTAATCTTGAGCCAGTTACTTTCTCTCAGCCCTAGGGAAGAAGTAACTGCAAACTACTTCCAAAAAAATTGCCAAGGAAACCACAGAGACTTGTCTAAGCAGTCATCAAGAATCAAAAACTGATTCTCACACACAAAAAAGCACCCACCTCTAAATATTTGTACACACTAATACACCAGCCCATCTCTCAATTTGTCTGTTCTCCCTCCCTTGTAGCAGAATTTAAGTTCAAAAAAGTCACTCATAGTTGTTTCCTATGGGAGACTTTTAATAAGCCTAACTATAGCAAGTGCAGAACAGACTTACGATCTAGTCAAAAAAGCCCATTTCATCAGTATTACAGCATAAACAGAGAGAGCTAGCTGTAATAGCCTTTATCTGGTGAACCTGATAGTTCTGTTCTTTCAACCTAAGTAAACTCCCTAGGCTCTTCCAACAGTAAAGTAGGCCAACCCTAAAATTCCATTATGAGCTTCTTAGACAAATATGATATCATATGTGACAGTTAAATAAGACCACCAATAGAAAATTAAAATGGCTAAATGGGTATGAGGACAGTTCTTTGAGGATATAATTCCCACCCATCCCTCACATTGGAAGAAAGATAAGAAATGAACCTTGCAAAATGTATCAGAGTTCATATTCTTAATGCTTCAGAAACAGAATGAACAAACTGTTCCCATTAATCACAATCTGTATCTAATTGCATATTGCAAATTCTACAGTGTACACAATTGCAATCAGTTGTTTGTGAAACCTCCAGAACTTTCCTGATACTTGCAAAACGTATAGCACCTTGAATTTGCTGATGCTACCTTTATGTTCATACTCTGAGCATTAGTCATCAATAATGCACTATAACGCCTATCCAATCTGGATTTTACCCTTTAGAAATGGTAGGATCCCAGCTCATCCCATTCTGTGTCTGAAATTAAATTGCCCAGTCAACTTCTTACTTGCTAGCCTCCTTGTTTCCATCATTCAATGAAATACTACAGCCCAAATGTGATTAGAACCCAAAATTTCATCATCCTACCCTAGCAACAGCTTGGACAATCAGCAATTAGTTTAAGCATAAGGTCCTACAATGTCACTGAACCGCAGGGAAAGCACAAGTGATGTGTGAAACAACTACGTTCAGCAGAAAGAAAGATAAACCTTATTGGAAAAAGTTCAACCTTTAAAAGAGCTTGAAGTGAGCTGACTAAAAAAAGAATTTTAATTACTCTTGGAGATAAAGCAGGTCCTTGAGAGTTTATGTTCCCTTCCAGCAAAAGACAGGAAAATTGCTGTTTATTAGTTAATATTTACCCAGTGTGTTCTTATTTTGATTCTTATTTATAATAGGCAAGATGAAATGAGGAAACAGTTAAGAGAAGGGGGTTGTTTAGGGATAAATGTAATATATAGTGGTTATTCCCTTTATTTTAATGTCTTTATGGTTTCCTTGAATATGAAAGTGTTGATTAAAAATTTGGAGGGGAAAAGTTCATTATTTAAATTGATTCATAAAGCTTCATGGAAAGGATGCATATGTGCATATTTATAAGCATCATAAAATGACTTTGCTCTTTGGTGCATTGACTGAAAATAAATTTATTTAAATGTAAGAGGAAAGGCTATTGTAGAATACTACTATACAGTGTAGCGTAGTAAAGATTACAAGACAAGGGAAGCATGCAAAAACAGCATCAATCTTCCTCCTGAAAAATCAGAAGTTTTTAAAAGGATTATCATCATATTTGGTAAAATGTAAGCTGGTAAAAATCTTTCATACTTAGAAAAAAAATTGGTATATATAGATGTTACAGCTTTGTCGTTAATCATACAATCAATCCCCTCATTATTATAAACACTACAGAATATTTATTATGAAGTCGTGTAAGAAAAAATATATTCTACTTTCTACTAACAAGTATAACTAGCAACATTACATATATGATTGTTTATTAAAATTATTCTCTCTATTCGTGTTGTCTTTCCATTGACCCTGCAGTATGTGTTACATGTTTTTCCCCACTGGTCTCTGTGATATTGCACTGTAATATTGCAGCTGCTGTATATTTGAGGCAGTACCAATCTTTCCCTGTAAAACCATTCTCAGAGAGACAAACCCAGAGATTAAACACTGCTGGGAGATAAAAGTAGCCCTATTCTTTTAATGGGAGTATTAAAATTACAACTATAACCTGGACTTCACTTTATACAGGCTAGCTTTTTCTGCTGGTTGCATAGTCTGATAAGAGAAAACGAGAAAGGTTCATAGTTCTCATATGAGCACATGAGTTCAAGATATAAGAAAAAGAGATAAAACAAAGGGGGGGGGGAGAAGAGACAGATGGGATAAAGAGGAAGCTGATACTCTTAATAATTTTTAGCTACTTACACTTATTTCTATATTGTAATGTTGCATATTCTACACATTATGGATTTTGTTTTGGAAAAGATGAGCAACAAGCAGTTTTCCCACTTGTTTGGAAAAACGGTATTATTTGTGGTCTGATCTGTAGAAGAAAGCATAAATAGGAAGACTGAAAGGATCCTTATTCTTTTATCTGGACTTAAGGATCTTCATTTTTCCGCCTTGATTTAAGGATCAATCAGCCACACATACACACCGCAAAAGTTGTGCTGTCAATTGGTTTCTATATATCAACCGGAAAAATTAAGTCGGGAGGGGGGACGGGACGGGGAGCGAAGTTCGTTAGCTGTTAGCTCCCGATCCGCACGGTTCCCTTTCTCTCAGGAATCCGCGAAGAGAGGACAGAAATCAGAGACAGGGGACAGGTCCCACATATGATGGGTCGTCAAACCGAAGCTACAAAAGGTAATAAATATTCTCCAGGCCGGCAGGCGGCTGCTACTGCCGCCGCCGAAAAGAGATGGGTGGGGGAAATCAGTGCTTCATAAGGGTTACGCACACACAGAGTGACCCTGTAAAGCGCGGACCCGGGAAGGGCGGGAGAGCGACTGACGGGGCGGTTTTTTTCAGCGCAAAAGAGGCCAAACCCGTCCGAGGATCCCGGTGGGGAAAACTGGCACAAGGCGGATCTCCGGGCGCTGAAGCAGAAACGGCGGCTGACATTTAACTCCGCGGTGGAATGGCTACTGTTCTTGCGAAGGTAGCCCGGCGGGGCAGCAACCCATCAAGGCAGGGTCCTTTCCCTCTGACCTCAAGCCAAGGACAGGACAGCGTTTTCTCCGGCGCATCCTTAGCCCGCGGTGGCGATGCGCACGAAATCTCCTCGGATCCCTTTCGCTCCCTCTTCCCTCCCCCCCCTTCAGCCGCGGAGACCGCTAAAATACCAGGCGCGGAAGCGAGGCGGCTCACCTGCGAGCTGTTTGTGGTCCGACACGCAATTCCGCGTTTCCCGCTTTCCGGAGGAAAAGTGCTGCGAAGTAGACCCGATGCAGGATACGGCCGCGGCTGCCCGGGTGCGAAGGAACCAGGTCTGCGGAGCGCTTTGGCGCGCTTGGCAACCCTGAAGAGCCGCGGCGATCTCCGAGAAGAGGCTCCGCCACCTGCAGAGCGGCAATGCTGCTTGCTTTGGGAAACAGCCCGACGGACCTCCCGGAGCCTGCTAGCCACGCCCCCGCTCTCAAAAGCGTCTCCCGATTGGTGGTTCCGTCGGATCCCACTCGCTTCTCCCACCCTCTCTGGTGTGCGCAATTTGGAGGCTGCTGCTTTTTTTTTTTTTTTGCGGGCGGGAATGAAAGGGATTCCGAGGATAAGGCAGAGGCAGCCCTGCCTTTAGAGATCTGCTGCGTTTGGCTGAGGACGACGGAAGAAGCTAAAGGGGAGAGTAGCAGGGATCTGTCCAAGTAGCTAGCAGGAACTGAACCGGATTCGAGGGGCTTTTGATCTTTAAAGCAGCTGATAACTTTTTGAAAGAGATATTGAGAAGTAGAAAAAACATGGCATCTGTGTGGTGCGCCTGGGACGACAGTTTCCTTACAGAAAATAAAAACATCTTTATCTCTTGGATGCCACAAAGGTGGTGCAGAGGATCTCCATCCACGGCATTAAAGGTATGTGCCTTTGAATTTCCCGCAAATCCACATACAGTGCAGTACTTCAATTGAAAGGAGGGAGAAAGAAAGAAAAACACAAGAAAAAATATGTTCTAGCAGCTTATTGCTCAAGGCGGCAGAAAAGAAAGAACAATTCGCGTCATGCGCGAACCTTCTTCAACACAATGCCTTCCAGCTAATGTTGGACTTTGATGCTATAATCCAAGGAGTGATGAGAGTTGCAAGGTAACCCATGTGCAGGACCCTCAATTGCCACACGCACGGGTATAGTATTATATAAGCAAGAGATTGAGCATGTGGAAACATGTAGCTTTTTACCGGTGGGAAATACAGTGAGACTGATCCCAAAAATAGCCAAGCAATTCATGGCAGAGAACTATAAACTTGTAAAGTTTACTGCTTGCCACCTAACAATTGTCAGATTCCCTCTGGATGGATAATCAATTGCTTTTCTGCCAGAACCCTAAGGGCAAGACTGATAGGCCCAGCTGTGGACTTTATTCCCTTTCCTGAAATTGCTGCCTTGATAATACCTGGCTTGTTAATTGCACTGGGAACAAATAAGACTACCTCTGAGTAAATAAAGTTGCTTCTAGACATTCAGTTCCTGTACTGCTCAAAAGATTCCATCTTTCTCTTTGAGAAGGAAGGAAGGAAGGGAGGAAGGAAGGGGGAAAAGAGGGAAGGAAGAAAAGGAGGGAGGAAGGGAAGGAAGGAAAAGAAGGAAGGAAAAGAGGGAAGGAGGGAATAAGTGAAGAAATGCTGTGTCCCTTTCATTTATTTCCCAAATCAATATCATTTTGTCAAATGACAGGATGATTGCAACCACCTCCTCTGAGAAAATTTAGAATGAGCTAACCAGTTATGCTCACCTTGTCATTTATTAGTCATTCCAAATGTTGTATGGATCACACATATTCTGTGCCTTGTCTTGCCAGTACACTTCTAAGCATAATTCACTAGTGAACAAATTGACAATTAGAACTGTTGCTGCACCCAGCTATATACCCTAGATGACAACAACAATAAAGAACCCCTTTCATTGGGAAATCTAGTTGTATTGGCTTTATCTTCATAGGGTGACAACCAAATTGTTCCAAAATTTGTTCCAAAATTTATGCAATATAAATCAGTATGTAATTTAGTCCGTGTTTGCTAAGGGAGTTTTGTAGCATTTTCAGAGACTTGTATAGGATGATCTAAAAAAAGTGCACAGTATTTGATTTCCTCTTCCTATACTTTTGTTTCAGCTTTGTGGACAATAGTATTCTAGATTTATAATGCAGAAGCATGATCAATGATTGGCTTGCTTCTATTTCACTTAATTATAGGCTCTACTTAGAAATCAGTAACCCGGGCACTGAAATCTTTTAAAGATATTTTATATACATTCTCTAAGCATAGGAAAGTAAATAAAAATGATTTATTGATTCTCTTTAATTAAGTTTGTGGAAGTGGAAGATAGCTCTTTATTCTATCAACTACTAGCAAAATAGTTATTTGGCTTCTCTTTATGCTGATTTAACTGGGACAAATAACATATATATATATCATCCTGCAGCAATATATACTTTTGTTTTGTTTTTGACAAAGACACAGCTAATAGTATCCATTAATTGATCCATGTACAGAGTGACCACAAAAAACAAACAAATAAACCCACAAAGTACTTTCTGATTGTTCATGAGCAGAATGATAGGACTCTAACTGCACATATTGCCTGACCTCAGGAAAGGAAGGGGAGAATCTTTTTTTGCTTTCCATGAAATAGTTAAGCTGGAAAAGGTAGGCCTCTGCCCAGAAGGTTTTTCTCTTTTCCAGGATCTAGGGACTGGTATAACATGGAAATGTTTTGTGCTGCAAAACAGACTTTCTCAACCTCAGCAACTCTAAGATGTATGAACCTCAACTCCCAGAATTCCCCAGAGCGGTGAGAATTCTGAAAGTTGAAATCCACACATCTTAAAGTTGCTGAGATTGAGAAACACTGCTGTAAAATGTCCAGATGGATTCAAGGATTGCAGAACTGAATGTTACCTGGATTTTGTCAATTTCAATCTTTTGTACTAAAATTGCAAGACCTATGGCTGGCATCTTCAGAGTCAAGATGGTAGGCACTGACTGGGTTTTGTCTTTACAGCTTAGTATTTTGACTTCTAATTGGCCTTTAGCTAACCTGCTTTCTGATCTCTCTCTCTCTCATGATAATAACATTATA
>JANHFL010008452.1:0-11766 GCA_032468155.1 Oxyrhabdium leporinum
GCTGGCTGAGGAATTCTGGGAGTTGAAGTCCACAAGTCGTAAAGTTGCCAAGGTTGCTGGCTGAGGAATTCTGGGAGTTGAAGTCCACAAGTCGTAAAGTTGCCAAGGTTGGGGACCCCTGGTCTAGTGAACAATCGAAGCATCAGGTTGAACCTGCGTCGAGTGTCTCCTGCTGCCTCCTCGATTCTTGACCCACAAACTGTAGTGGTGAGCTGTCCAGCTTTTTTTTACCGCTGGGTTTTGGCTTCGGCTGCCAGAGTCCCCGCTCCAAAAGGGAGAAGAGCCAGGAGAAAGATGCAGAGGAAGCCAGGACTCGAAGCCAGAGCAAATGTTCATTTGAGTAAATGCGATGGCACTCCCATTAATTAAATGCAATCACTAAGGACATTCTCTGTGGCTGACATATTTGCTCGGCTTTTATCAAAATTGCCGTTCGTTGGCGTCCTTCAGAAATCATGCTGACTTCCCGAGCCTTCGAAATTCGCATCCTTGCTGTAATGTAACCAAGTGCAACAGCCACAAATTCAGCAGCGTGGCAGGACTCTCTCTCTCTCTCTCTCTCTCTCTCCCTCCCTCCCCATCCTCTCTGTCTCTGTCTCTCTCTTTTTTCAGGACACGGGTCCCTTCCCATCATTCAGTGCAGGTTTAAATGGATTTTTCTCTTTTATTTTGCGTAGGTGGAGAACTAGGGAATACCTCAGACCACTTATTTTGGTGGGGAGAGGTAGCCTTGTTTTGCCATCAGATTGTAGTTTGCCTAACTAACCCTGCTGAATATTAGAAGGGGTGATTGCTGGGCCTCAGGAAACATTGGCCAGCAACTCAGTTCTTCAATTTCATCATTGCACGCCATCCTGAAATAGGCTGAATCCCTGCTCCCCAATGCATTTTTAACCAATTTGTGCGCACAGAACAACTTTCTGTAGTTAGAACAGTATTTCTAACAGTATAAGAGCCGTGGTGGCGCAGTGGTTAGAATGCAGCATTGCAAGCTAATTCTGCTGACTGCCGATTGCCAGCAGTTCGACAGTTCGATCCTGACCGGCTCAAGGTTGACTCAGCCTTCCCTCCTTCCGAGATCAATAAAATGAGGACCCAGATGGTTGGGGGCAAAAGGCTGACTCTGTAAACCGCTTAGAGAGGGCTGGAAAGCACCGTGAAGCGGTCTATGGGTCTATAAGCACTTATCTGAATTTCCCTGGTCTCTTGACCTCCCTGACCTGCCCCGAGTCTAATTTCCTTGACTTGACTGACTGCCCCACAAAAGCATAACTCCCATTATCCCCATCCAGGATGGCCCACTGCTGGGGAATTGCAACAAGGAACCTAAGCACATCTGGATATCTCCGTGGAAGGCAGGCAGCAGTGGTCCCCTGCCCACCTCTTTCCTGCTGTAATAAATCAAAGAGGTGGTGCCCTTGGGATGAGTTTTCATCATGTTTCTCCTCAGGCGTTGCCAAAGCAACGATCAACACAGTTGCCTGTCTCCAGGTTTCCCTGTAAAAGCTTTGACACTCTTTGCTCCAACCTGGAATCAGAGTTTCCACCAGCAGTTGGAACAGCTGTGAAGATCATTACGCCAAGAAAGATTGCCTGGGGGGTCTCTAGGCACACAGAGAAATGGGTGGAGAGTTAAGGAGGCCCCTGTTCCATTCCCTACGACCTCCCCCCCTTCCCCACCAGGCAGTTGGAGGAGAGAAGCAAGGAGGAAGACAGGATATGAAGCAAAGGAAGTGAGACCAGTGTGGACAGGCAAAGGAGCTCTTTTGGACGAGTGGCAGACAAACTATAGTTTACTGGGATGCTTTAAGCACTCTTTATCTTAAGGCTTACTCCTGTTGTCCTCCTGGGCTGCTTCAGAGGCATCAAAAGGAGTTTGAAAAGAAAGTTTCCTGAACTTTCAGAGGGACAAAGAATTTGAAAGTACTGACTCCCTTGTTTTACCCATGCTGGATTGTCTGAACTCACAGAAGTTGAGATAGTTATCTATCATGGGAACTGAAGTTTTAGTTCAGCTCTTCTTGGGAGAGGAGGAAGAGAAGAACTTCTGATGCTAACTTCTGATGGGTCTCCTGCCCTTTTGGACTAATGCACACATATGGAATTCTAGCGATATATCATGGGCACATTCATAAAATGGTTGCCAGTTGCAAAACACCAACAGATCATCCAACTTAAGCTTCTTGAAGAGGTCTCCCTACGGCTTCTATTTTTCTAAACAGAGGGTCCCACTTCCAAGGAAAGTCTTATTTTTTTTTAATGTTCTGAGAACATTTGTGGGCCCATTTGGGACCCTGAAATGTTCTGGAAAATAAGGATATTATGGTCTATGCAGCATTCCAACTTCTTTTTAATATAAAAATTTCTCCTTAAAATGTGTTGAGTGAAGTAGGGAACCTGATGAATGCCATAGGGCAGTGTTTCTCAACTTTGGCATGTTGGAAAAATTTGGGTGTTGAATTCCACAATCTTCAAGCTGCCCAGGTTTAAGGCACTGGCATAGGAGAAAGTTGTGGGTTGTTAGGAACTTGAGCGGTGCTGGACCTCAAGTCTGCTAAATATTCAACAACAAATAATTCTGCTGTAATTAAATAGATCCCCAGATTCCAGAAGAGGCTAACTACATGAAGATATCATATCCATCAATAGAGTTCGAATCCCGGCACATGACATCAGTTTATGGATGTGATTCATCCCCCATCCTAAGAGGATGGAGTCCAACCTTCAAGGCTTTGGGGTGAGGCAGGTTGTGGATCTTCAATCTCCAATACCGATTCATGTGTAAGAAGACTTTAGGATGAAATGGCTCCAGGGGTTCTATTTTGGAACATATATTCTTAATTTCCTGCAGCAGGTTGTAGAGCATTTATCCTTGGATGTTGGATATTCCATTCATATGTAAACAGTTCTGGGCCTAAATAAACAGAAACCTCAGCAGAAGCCAAAAGATTTTCAGAACTTTGCCAGTTGCCTTTGGCTCCAAGTATCCTCTGGCACCATTGGATGAAGGAGATTAGGGGAAAAAAGAAATCCACTGAAATCCCTGAATCCCTAAAGGATCTCTTTGGGCAGCCCAGGGAGCTGTCAACTTTCTGCTTTCTTTTCTGTGTCGCTTGAAGCCAAAGATCTCCAGGAGAGGAGATGCAGCTGATTTGAAAGCCCACACTGGGGAACATTCCATGAAGTTGTTCAGTTTCCAGCTACTAATGAAGCCCAGGCCCGCTCGAATTGGACAGGTGGGCTGGCTCAGAGCAAAATCCCTGGCCAATCGAGAAACTGCAAGGTCTTAGCGTCATTTTTCCCCCTTGGCGAAGAGACCTCTGGCTTTGGAAGAGGACCTTTCTGTGGGAGGTGCCCTGAAACAGAACCCAGCTAGGTTTCTCTGACATGTTTCAGCTTCCAGCTTTCCATTATGGTTTAAAGTCAACAATTAATGCCTTTGGAATGTGTGCGTGCTCCATCGCTGGTGGTTTTTAAGAAGAGTCTGGACAGCCGTTTGTCCAGAATGGCGTAAGGCAGAGGTAGTCCAACCTTGGCAACTTTAAGACCTGTAGACTTCAACTCCCAGAATTCCTCAGCCAGCCAGCCATCTAGGAGTTGGAGTGCACAAGTTTTAACACTGCCAAAGTTGGACATCCCTGCTAAAGGGTCTCCTGCTTGAGCGGGGGGGGCGGGTTGGACTAGAGGCCGCCAAGACTCCTTCCAACTCTGCTATACTGTTATTGTGTTACGGCAAAGCACAGAGAGGAGGTGAGTGGAGTTTGCTGTTTGTTGAAAATAGATTACAGTATCTTAAAACAATTAGAGACATTCAGCAATAGATTTCAGAGGGATTCAACACAGAATAAATAATATGGTGGACAGGAGCAGCCATAGCGTGCACATCTGGTTTGGCTGAAGAGGCTGAAATGTTTTACCTCTTCTACTCCAGAGCCCAGGGTGGATAATTTGCAAGTCCAAAGTCACCTAAACGTCCTGCTTCTGAGGTCCCCTCGCTGGAGGAGCTCTCTGTTGCCAGCTGGAGAAAGAGTCACAAATGGAACAGAAGGTGGAACGAAGCTGGTAATTGCACGAGAGAATAGGAAGGCTGGGTGGCCCTTGGGAATAGGAGGAGGAGGAGGAGGAGGTGGGGGGGGGAGTCAGCTCTTCTTCTCTTTGCCAAGGCCCAGATGAAAAGCAGCTCTTGAGGAGATGCTCACATTTCACATGAAAATCTTCTTGGCACCCGTGGAAGTTTCTCTTGAAAGGAAAATTGTTGATAAAATGGAAGGGGGGGGGAGTCTTCTTAAATCCCCTCCCAGTCCAAGGCTGTTCCCACTTCGCCAAGGCTTCTCTCCATGCACCCAAAGCTGGGCTGGTTAATTTCATATTTCAAGGAATTGAAGAAAGGAGGATGGTATCCAATCAGAAGAAATGATTCACCGGTTTTTCAGAGTAAGGCTGAGGAGAGGCTGGGAGACGGAAATTGGAGATTTGGTGCGCAGATCGTGCGCAGCCCCCGAGCTGCAATGAAGTTCCGGGATCCTGTCTCTAAGAGGTTGCTCTTCCCATCTCCCTTCTATTTACAAAGGAATCACAAATCAGTTCTAGAACTACCAAAGCCATCGGGATGAGCACAAGGTCAAAAGAACCCAAGATGGTGGGCAAGAGACCGCAATCAAACCATGGTCTGGCTTTCATGTGTTGCATCCTTGCAGCCATCACTGACTGCAGGGCCACACCCCATGGACCCCCTTGGAAGCCATTTCCTTATTCCAGTTAAAACCTGAAAATAACCTGGGGGGGGGATAATTACCATAAATACGAAATGGAATTAATTCCATTCCAGCCAGCCAAAAGAAATGAAGCCCAAAGACTTTGTAGAGGTTATAGAACTTTTCCAAAATAAGGTGAGCAGTGGGATCTTACACAAGAGTTTAAGCTTCAAAATAAATCTGCCTTTGGCCACTGCAGTTGAGGTATACATCTCATTCGTTCTTTTCTTGCGCTGCCAGACAAAACATCCTTTTATTTTTATCTGAGAAAGACAGGGTTCAAGGGCCTTGTTTGCAAAGCCACGGGGGCCTGGCGTTTTTGTGCCAGGCTGGGCCCTATCGTAGGGCTCGAAACATGGACAAATATTTTCCGCTGCTCAGTTTGACTCCTGGCTGGGTAGCGTTTTCTAAGCCCGTTGAGAATGTACCTTGGAATGTACCTCTTCCTACTGAGATGGGCGTGCAGAGTCAGCCCAAGACAGGATCTGGTTTCCGCCTTGGCAACGGCCAAACAATGCACTGCAGTTGGCCATCCCCATGGTTTATGGAGTTCTTGGCGCTCTCTGAGCTTGGTTGTCGCCTCGCAGACATTTCACGAGCCGGCTAAGCAACATCATCAGTGCGAGGCGGTGTCAGGGTGAAGGTCATGGCTGTGGGTTATACAAGACATTTCCAGGATGTCTCAACGTCCTTGGATGCCGGAAGCTTTGAGTGCAGCCATCGGAGTGCACAGCTACTCTGGGGAACTTCCCACCCCAGGTACAATGGCACCGTCGTTCCAGGGGATGGATTGGGAAAGCGATGGAGGGATTGAACTACAAATAACCTAGAGAGAGCTGGACATAGTCCTTTTGTGATTGCATAGTGACTCCATGCTTAGCTCCCTGCTTGATCCCTTCTGCCGGTCAGGCTGGGTGCTTCCCAAGAATGCTCTGATTCCCATGGTACTAACATTGGCACCCCTTAAAAAAATCACAATGACATCCAAGTATCGACGTACCCTCCTGAGGTCACTGAGCACAGAACTTTGCTCAGTCTTGTACTTTGCATTAGTCATGTAACTTAAGTGATAAGTCATTACTGTAATAGACATTCAATAACTTCAAGACACTCACGTCACCACTCGCCTACCCCACAGCCACTTGCAGATATCAAAGACAATTTCAGAGACATAAACATCCCTTTTATAAAAATAAAAAAAAAGTAATCCATTTTTGGGAAATGTCAGCTTTGTTCTACAGCCCCTATGTTCTTCTGATGAATTATAGCCCTGATTGGCTCATCTACGAAACTCGAAGAAGTACCTGTCATTTCACTTTTCTAAGGAATAGTAAAGTAGTTTAAGAAACGTAGTTATAGTTGGCTCATTTCTCTTAATAATCACAAGAATTGAGTGTCAGAAGCAAGTCAGATCCTACAGGAAGCCAAAATTCAGAGGATCCAAGCAACAACTGCTATGTCAAGTGGAAAATACTGTGATTCAAATTCAGCATCTGGTTTTTGTCATTGGGAGTATAAGCCTTTGGCTCCATCGAAGCTGAGATTCCTTTTTTAAGAAAAGAATATTTGGATCTAACACATAGTGTGTTTTTTTGACAAATTTTTCAACTATTTAATTTTTCAACTATTGCCTTGTATAAAACATTTAATTGGTTAGTTTTTTCAATCTATGAACTCATCTTTTATTCAGACTTTCCCTAATTTGCTTTCTTAAAGTGCAAAATTCAAAGGACCAAAAATATCAAACGATGTCCGTGCTCTGGTTTGAAAGATATAAATATGCAAAAATTAATTTGGCTCCCAATCCATCCTTCTGTAAACCACTTCGCAAATGAATAAAGATTTCCTCCAAGGTGTCATATAAATATATAAACCCTACAAATATATTCCACTCAGGTGTTCAGGTAATATATAAATACAGGTAGTCCTCAAGCGTATGACCACAACAGAGCCCAAAACTCCTGTTGCTAAGCGAGGTGGTTGTTACGTGAGTTTTGCCCCATTTTACAACCTTTCTTGCCACACTTGTTAAGTGAATCACCGCAGTTGTTAAGTGAATCACACGGTTGTTAAGTGAATCTGGCTTCCCCGTTGACTTTGCTTGTCAGAAGGATGCAAAAGTGATCACGTGATCCCGGGACACTGCGACCGTCATAAATATGAGTCAGTTGCCAAGCGTCCGAGTTTTGATCACGTGACCATGGGGGATGGCTGCAAGTGTGAAAAACAGTCATGTGTGGGGGTTTTTTCAGTGCCGTTGTAACGGTCATTAAATGAACTGGTTGTAAGTAAAGGACTGCCTGCATTATATTTGCATAATTCAATAAAAATATGGCACTCGTGACACAGGTACAACCCACAGGATAAAAATGCAATAGCATTGGAAGGTAGATTTGAAGGTCAACATCAGAAGTTGTGGGAGCTTCATCCCTGGAAGCTTTCGAGGAGAGACTGGACTGCCCTCTGGCAGAAAAGGTGCCCTGCTCGGGCGGAGGGTGGTGCTGGTGTTGGACTAGATGACCTCCAAGGTCCCTTCAAGATGTTTGGAGTGCCTTTATTTTGCTCTCCCTTGTTGCAGAAATTCTGGCACCCCTGCAGGGACGTGACCAAAACTCTCCCTTCCAGAAAGGAGGAAGCTGCCTTTCCTAAAGCACTGGACTAGCAAAGGAGAAAGAGCTTCTTTTAAAATCATTAATCAGATGCTTTTCAAGGGGAGCCAGACCTGAAATCCCAGTAACCCTCTCGGTGACCCTCCGATTCCAATTCACGGGGATTTTTTTCCAGCGGGCACTGAAGCCAAAGGACGGATTTCTAAGCAAACTTACACAGTGTGTGCTGGAGATGATGACGGAGCTGGAGATGAAGCTGAGGCCGTCGTTCATGCTCACTTGAAGGGCAGCTTCCCTAAAACAAGGAAGGAGGCGGAGAAATGACTTGTTGGGCGGAAAAGACAACGGAATGGTCTTCTGCTGGAGGGAAACTGATCCAGGAGAGAAGCAACCGGGAATTCAGGAGAAACTTCCTAACAGCGAGGACAACTGACCAGTGGGACAGAAGTTGCCTTCCAGAACTTGTGGGTCCTCCATCACTGGAGGTGTTTAAGAAGAGACTGGACAGCCACTTGTCTGGACTGGGATAGGATCTCCTGCTTGAGCAGGGGGGCTGGACTAGAAGACCTCCAAGGTCCCTTCCAGCTCTGTTCTGATTGTGAGACTCACTTCTTTTGAAAAGGCAGCACCTTCTTTGCATTGTAGAGCTCAGATACCTTCGCCCCTCAACTGGTCATCCAGCAAATGAAGTCGCCTTCTCCAGCTGGGTCGCCTTCTTCACAACCAAAGCCCAAGTCCTCTGAGATCCTGGGCTTTAGCTGTGAAGAATGCGACACAGCTGGAGAAGGCGACTTCATTTGCTGGATGACCAGAATAGCGACGGAATGGGCCCCTCCGTGGCCGGCAAGAGCCAACCTTCTCGATGGTGGGCACATTGCTGCAATCAAAGACCTGCCCCATTGCTGCACTGGGCAAGGGGTGGGGTTTCCATCACAATGTTGTACCCTCTATTTTGCTTCTTGACTAACCTGGGGTCACCTTGGATAGCAGCCTAATCAGAACCGCTGTTTCCTCCCCCCCCCCCCCATTACTGAAATCCTCATGGGCAGATCAGAAAGTGGAGAAGCAAAAGGAAATTCACCAGTGAAAGTTACAGCAAAAACAGCATTTTCATAAACCTACATGCCAACTTCTTGTAAGACAGGCGCCGGGCAGAGTAAGTAGGTGTCTTCCACTACAAAGGGTTTCTCATCTGGAAAGAGAAGCAGAGAAAGTGCTTTCAGTTTGAAGCAACTTTGGAAAGAACAATTAAGAGTGTGGGGAGCTTTATATCCAAATACATTTTATTCTTCAAACTGTTTCCATCTTCCTTTGAAACATTAACAGAATCCGCCATGGTCTGAGAATCAGCCTCTCCACTCGATAATTGACAGGATGTTGCTCTATATTTATGACCAATGGAGACAGACAGAAAAAGGGATTGGTTCACACATCAAGGCTTAACCCAAAGCCTGGTTAAAAATCTGCAATTCTTATTTACAGGGGGGAGAAACTCTGTTACGGCTTCAGGTGATGGCCTAATTCATACGCTGTGCTAAGAGAAATAGCAAATTTCCACACTATGAAATGACCCAACTCTTGTTTTATTCTATTCAGGCATATTGTTTGAACTTTTTAAAATCTCTTTTTTAAAGTTAAATTTTATACACATACATAAAAATCACAGAATGTAAGAACTGGACATCCATTCCAGCCCAGTTGGTGTAGAAATCTAATCAACTTTGCCCGACAGATCCTCCAACCCATGTTTAAATCTCCTGTAGGGCGGGGGTCTCCAAACTTGGCAACTTTAAGGCATGCTGGCTGGGGAATTCTGGCACAAGTCTTAAAATTGCCAACTTTGGAGACCCCTGCTCTAGGGCAAAACCAGGCAGACTCTTCCATGTAATTACCACTCATTTCATTAGAAAATTCCTCCTCATATGCAGCCCAAATCTTCCTTATTTTCAGCCTGCTGAAACTTTTAGAATTTAACAACAACAATAAAAGATCCATATTTCACCCACTGAGATATTTGTAAACTACAGTCATATTTCCGTTTAGTCTTCAATTGAAGCTAGGATAGAACTTTCTGCTAGCAATTTATTTTATTAATATGATTTTTTTTCAGTGTTAATTGTTAAAGTTAAATTCTGCTTTCATGAATATATCTAGTTTTGCAAACACATTCTCTTCATGGTGTTTTACTGGATCCTGAAGCCACAGGGCTGTTCTCCCATTTCTCCCGAGATTTACGGAATGGGTGCAAATGATGTGAATAACCCTCTTGATCTGCGCTTGTGAACAATGGATACCCACCCTCCACATTAATTTACTAAAATAGTGATTGCAAACCTAGGACACACAGGTCAAAAGTGACACGCCACAGTTTGGCTGACGCACCAGCGTTCACCAACACACGACAGCAACTATTCTCAAAAGCATGTTCCATTTATCCCATTCTTGCACTAAAGGCAGTCCTCAAGTTATGGCCACAGCGGAGCCCAAAATTTCCATTGTTAAATGAGTTAGCTGTTACGTGAATTTTTTCCATTTTACAATTTTGCTTGCCACTTAAGTGAATCACTACAGTTGTTGAATTAGTAACACGGTTGTTAAATGAATCTGGCTCCCCCGTTGACTTTGCTTGTCAGAAGATCACAAGAGATGATCTCATGACCCCGGGACACAGCCACCGTCATAAATACGAACCCGTTGGCAAGCGCCCAAGTTTTGATCACATGACCATGGGGAGGCTGTAAGGGTCATAAGTGCGAAAAACGGTTCTAAGTCACTTTTTCAGTGCTGATGCAACTTTCAATGGTCACTAAGCGAATGGTTGTAATTCAAGGACTATCTGTAGAAGAAATAAGCCTGCCCACAAACAGATTTTCCCCTCCCACATTTCTCCCTCCCTCCCAGTGCCGGAGGTCCTTCGTGCCAGCTTCTCTTTGAAGCTCCCCTGTGCACTGTTTGAGCCTTGGAGATTGGCCTCCCCTGAAGGACAGCAGGGCTGGGTGGAAATCTGAACCCAGGCCTTTCAAAACTTTCTTTTGTTGCTTTTCCTTCCAAGGCTGTCACACAACTGCCCTGCAGCCTCCCAGGCACTATCCATTTTTAGGTTGCCCTGTAATTAAACCTACAAGCTGTGCAACGGCTGGTAGGATTTTTAACTTGACCACTTTGGCTTGGCTATTCAGCCGAAACCATGTCGGGGGTTGGAACCGAAGGCCGTTCCTTAGATTTGGCCAGACAGTCAATGCCGCAAGTCTTCCTTTGTCCAACCCAAGAGGCAACGTTTTCATGCCAACCCTGAGCGGTGCAAAATGGCTCTGCGTCATGCCTCTGCTGAAATGCTCACGAACGAGAGCATCGAATGAGCCTACGGATCTCCTGGTCTGGCCTCGTTCGCCTTAGGACCATCTCTAGCCAAGCTGGCCGAGAAGCTTCTCTTTCATTAATTCTGAGATGCTCCACTCCTGCTGCTTGGGAGTCCTAATAGCAATAGCCCTTAGACTTATATACCGCTTCAAAGTGCTTTTACAGCCCTCTCTAAGCGGTTTACAGAGTCAGCCTCTTGCCCCCAACAATTTCGGGTCCTCATTTTACCCACCTCGGAAGGACGGAAGGCTGAGTCAACCTGGAGCCTGGTGAGATTCGAACTGCCATATTGCTGGCAATCAGCAGAAGTAGCCTGCAGTACTGCACTCTCACCACTGCGCCACCGCGGCTCATTGTTTGTGAAATCATTCGGCTTCAGCCTGTCTGCTTTTAAACACAGAAGCTCCAGGTCGTCGCCCCAGAGTGTGCATTCCTCACTTATTTTGCAGCGTTTAAATTCAGGGCTCTTCAAACCGAGATCCAAGGTTCAAAAGAAGGCAATAAAGATGACAGAGGGACTGGCTCTAACGGGAAAGCTGCAGTTCAGCCTGAAGAAAAGAAGACCCTGGAACAGCCATCCCAAGAGCAGGGCTCAAAAGGTCAAGATGGTAGCAGCAGCCACACGGTACACAGGCAACGTGCATGGAGCTTCCATTGTGCAGCTCGGGTGCCCCCTTTCTCTCCGCGGTCTCCTCTGCTCCAGTGAGACACGGCAGCCACGTTCAGCTCTGACGTAGCTCTCCCCATTTTCCTCCTCCGTCTCTGTCCAGGTCTTTTCTTCTCCTGCTTCCAGACAATCCACCCACAAAGATCTCCTCAAAGCTTTTAAAGTGTTGCATGCTAAACAGAGGCAGACGCCTTAAACCCCTGGGCCAGAACCGGAGTCAGAGTCAGAACCGAACCACGTGAGCGGCGGGCCAGTGCATGCAGCTCCACACGCATGAGCTCCTGCCAACGGGGCTCCACACGCCTGCCACTCACACGGGCCCTGTTCCTCGGGGGGGGGGGGGGGGGGGGGGGGGGGGGGGGGGGGGGGGGGGGGG
>JANHFL010008453.1:0-12626 GCA_032468155.1 Oxyrhabdium leporinum
TCTCTCTCTCTCTCTCTCTCTCTCTCTCTCTCTCTCTCTCTCATCTATCTATCTATCTATCTATCTATCTATCTATCATCTAATATAGCCACCCATCTCACAAGCAAGCAACTCTGCCTGTCCCGGGACTGCTTTCCTATTCTCTTAATAGTGTGTATCATCTTACCGGTGCCCAGACCTCAGCCAGCCTTTGCCAAGTTGGTGTCTCTTCTTGTCTGTGCCACCTGAGAATTCCAGGATGCAACTTATATTCCAGACTCTGGAGATGGCATCGGGTTGGTGAAGGCTGCCTAGAGCCGAATTGGCTATAACCACTGGGAATCCTAGCCAGAAGGTAAATATTTGGTTTAGCACCGGTTTTCCAGCATGTTGAGACACTATCTTTTGTTCTGAAGAGCTCCATTTCCTGGAGGCGGAAAGTGGCTTATGATTTGCCCTTTCTTATGTATCGGTTTGGGGGATGGAGAACATGCCTGGAAGGGGGTCTGTTTGCCCTACACACACAGCAGACCGTTTGGCAACAAACACACACCCCTCCTGTGTCTTAGAAACTGGTCCTGCCTCCCTCCCTCCCTCCCTCTCGGAAATAGCTCCCAAATGGTGATGCGTCTGGTGCCAGCCGTGTTTGCACAGCAAAGACTTAATTACCATGGAGTGGCTCCCTAAAGCTAACTTTTCAGCGCGGGTTGTGATAGTAACTCTGGAGTTAGAGCCGGCAGTGACAGACTGTGGCTGAAATAGAAAAATTGCTGAGCGAGGATTGTGCAAAATTAACAGGCCGAGAGAAGCAGCGGTGAAGAATCGATTTTCTTGCATTTTAAATTGATAAGATTTCGCTGCTGGGAAAACGCCTGTCTAGAGCGGGTTGGGTTAATTTTTTTTTGGGGGGGGCGAGCCTAATGCAAATGTGTTATGAGTATCGAAAAATGGCAGGAGGGGCTTTGGTTATTTTCCAAATTAAATGTCTTACATTAGTGTGGATGCACCTTTCTTTTTCAGCTGGGACTCTGGGTTGTTGAGAAACTGTCTTTTCAATTGGTCCTTGGAAGCTGCTGATAGGAGATGGAAGATTTTTCCCTGTGATTTTTATCTGCTTCCTTCTTCCTTCCTTTGATTGCAAGGGGGGAAGGGGGAGTGTCGAATATAAAGGAGCAGGAAATCGTTTTTCAAGATAAGCTGCTGATTTGGGGAGCGCTGCCAAGATTCATTTATAATATTAGTGTAGAAAGCACAAGGGCGGAAAAGACCAAACCGTGAAGAATTTGGATCTAAAGTGGCCCTCTTTTTTAAAATCACCAATGAAATGGCAACTGCTCATGTGCCGATAGAAAGCAGGGCGATGGCGGCTATTATTAATGGTAATAATTTGATTTGTCTCCCGCTTTTTTTGTTCATTCAACCCATCTTGCACTCTCATTATTTCCTTTAAACAATTTCTCTCTGGCCTGTTGTAGGAGGAGAGCTGCGTTAGACTGGGATGGCAAAAAAAATAAATAAATCAGGAGATGGGGGGGCGCCTTTTCCAATTATTGTGATTTTTATTAAAGGACAGAGCCTGCCGTCTTCCAATAACATATATTACTCGGAAAAGGTGCTACTAGGCCTCTGAGCCTATGGGCTTTTATACCACTCTCCAGGAGAAAATAAAAATTAAAAAGACATGAAATAACAGACACCGGGCAGAGTGGCAAGACGTAAAGCAAAGGAAATCTTTTCAGCAGGCACCTCAGTTATGATCCTGGCTTCACTTTATTCTCGAGACTGAACCCCAAAATCTTTGGCTTGGTGCCACGTGATTGGCAGCCGAGCCGCTGGGTCTCCAACCACAGATTTCAAGGCTCCAGCGGTTGTTAATGGGATCAGAGGTGGGTGCAGATACTCCTTGATTTACAACCATTTGTCAAAGTTACAACGGCACTGAAAAAGTGATGCATGAGCATTGTTCAGACTGAGGACCGTGGCAACGTCCCCCATGGTCAGGGGATCAAAATTCAGAGGCTTAGCAACTGACTCGTATTTACGACGGTCGCAGTGTCCCGGGGTCACGTGATCCCCTTTTTGCGACCTCCTGACGAGCAAAGTCAAGGGGGAAACCAGATTCACTGAGGTAACAACCCTGCAACCAGCTTAACGTCTGCAGTAGTTCACTTTAAAAGTGTGGCAAGGCCGGAGCCAGCCTCGCCTCACAACCGTCTCGCTTAGCGGCAGAAATTGTGGGTCCGGTTGCGGTCGTAAATTGAGGGCCGCCTTTCCGCATGCCGTACGCACGTACCTGCGGGTGTTTTGATGGCCTTCGTGTTGTTCGGCCCGGTTGAATTGACGAATTGATTGGAGGCAAAGGTCTTTTGATGATAACGCCATGGAGGCACATCCTGAGCGGTGTTGCTGCTGCATTTTGCAACCGTGGCAAATGTTGTGCATAAAACAGAGTTTCTGACCATGAGAGGCCCATGAGGGGCTTTCTTGGGCTGGGAAGATAATCCTTCTAACTGCCCGCCTTCCAGATTTCGGCTTGCTCGGGATCCGATCTGGGTTTATTGGCCCTGCCCAGCCCCCACCTGACGACAGAGCAGAATCTTTTCCGGCTGAGACACCAACACCTGTAAATGTTCGCTTTGCATGATTTATTTAGCTGGAAAATAATTTCCAAGCTCCAGAGGGTTCGACTTCAAACTTTGGGAGGAAGGAGCGGGGGAATGGATGGACGGACGGACGGACGGCGGACACAGAATCCTGCTCAGATGTCCGTCTCAAAAGTTCTCCTTGGGATTTGTCTGCCTTCCGTGTCTTCAGTTGATGTGTTTGAAGGTGGGGTGTGTTTGTGTATGTTTACAGATAGGCCGAAACAAACCTACAAGAGGGAAAGATTTCCTCCCAAGGGCACAAAAATAAATTCCTTTGCGTTTGGAGAGATGGGGCCTGGCTGTGGGGGGCTCCTTCCTCCACCCGGGAGCTGTCTCCCCCTTCCCACCCAAGAAATGCAGATAAGGTTGGCTGCTGAATTGCAAGGGGGCATGCCTGCCCCACCGATAAGGGCTTAGCTGGATGGGGATCCCAAGAGAGCTGTTTTTCCGACGCCAAGCAAGGGGCACCCGATAAGATCACCGGAGAGGGAGCCACAAGGGGAATGTTTATGCTTCCTCCGGGCCGGTGGTGGGGCACAGATAAGATAGCCTCATCTGTCTTTGCTTGGTCTGGCAAGGTTATTTCTTAACCCCGCAGGGCACTTTTGAAAGAGCTTGTCCTGCAAACAATGTAAGAATGTGAATCCACACGGACACACGGCTGCCTTAAGCTGCAGGTGAAAAGGCGCTTCCTGCTTCTAACAACACGCCATGTCTGTTGGGTTTTTTTCCCTTTCTTCTTTTTTTTTTTTTTTAACAACGCCGTTCATCGATTTGCAGCGAGTTGCTTGGGATGAAGGTTTTAATTTTTTCTGCAGGCTGGCAAAACTTAATGAGTTAGGCCGTAAAGCTGCATTGGATTATGAATGTTTTAATTTTTGCAGGCTGGCAAAATTTAATGAGCTAGGCGGGAAAGCCACATTCTAAGAAGAGCAGTGAGAAAATAGCCAAATAATATTTTGAGCGATGGTGGATGGTTTTAAAAGAGAAACAAACATAAGCTTGTGAAGAACCAGACCCCAGGGGGGCGGGGATGTGGCTTTCCCAGATCGGTTGGAAAATATTTTTCGGAGCCGTTAAAATGATTGGCCCTTGTCATGTCTTCCCTGCAGAATTTGCTGGGCAAGGTTTGAACTGATGACTCTACAAAGAGAAGGGCTTAAAACCTAACCCAAACCATGATGGGCAACCTGAAATCATCTGTATCCATTTTAGGGTGGATTACAAAGCTACCCTTGGTATGGTTTCTTGCCACTTGGAGACAGGAAGCATAAAACAGAAAGTAAGCAAAGAAACCCCGTGGCACGAAACTCAAGGAAAAATAAATTAAGAGAATGCGGCTTTTGGCATGATCTGCCATGCACGGTGGCCCCGGCCACCCACAAAATCTGAAGTCCAGCAGCTTTCAGAAAGTTCTGTATCCCAATCCTGAACCATTTATGTCAAAGTTTCTGAAAAGCAGGACCCCCTACAACATTCTCTTTTTCACCGTGATAAGGTGAAGCTAACAGAGGCTCGTGTCTCCTGACTGGAGATTCAAAGGGAGGCAGAGAAGTCTTCTCTTAATGCTTTATCGCAATTCTCACCGTCAAAATTCAATAGGAAAAGGGGAGGAAAAAAAAAAACCTTGCAATTTCCCCAAGATGTCTTGTGCAGTAGACAGCACTAATAAATTTAAATCGCCACGATCATAATTCATCAACCCTTGGACTGCGCTATAAATTCTTCTTTAATTTAGTGTGAATCACCTCCAGATTTTCAAAAAAATATTTTTTGTAATTCATTTGCAAGAGGCAGGGATATGCAGTCAAAAAAGCCTCCAGGGATGAAGCTCCCACAGTTGTCATAGACCCTTCTGGACCAGCTGCAGCTTCTATGTGATCTTCAAGGACATCCCCGTGTAGAGGCCACTGCAATAATCTACGCACAAGGTGACCAAAATAGAAATAAGGAAGGCTTCCCTGTGCAGGAACAAGTCCAGTTGGGGCACCTGAGCTGAAAATGTCTCCTAGGATCTTACCTAGATGGCATTTCTCCCAGGATGAGGGGTTGTCTGCTAGCAGCATCCCTCATAGCTCACAGGGACACAAATAAACCAAAAAGACAGAAGTAAACTAGGGAGCAGCCATCTTGGGGAGAGCTGATAACTCCTATAAAGAAACCCCCCCTCTCTGATATACTAACACAGACCTTTGTTATCAGGGAAACTTGGTTCCTGGAGACTAGACCGTGGGGTTATTTGCTACTTTTAGAGTGTATTAATGTAAGAAAGAAGTTGAGGCTCTAAAAAGAGTGCAGAGAAGAGCAGCGAAGATGATGAGGGGACTGGAGGCTAAAACACACAAAGTTGCTGGAATTGGGTATGTCTATTTTAATGAAAAGAAGGACGGGGGGTGACATGATAGCAGTCTTCCAATATCTCAGGGGCTTCCCCAAAGAAGAGGGAGTCAAGCTATTCTCCAAAGCACCTGAAGGCAGGAGAAGAAGCAATGGGTGGAAAGTAATCAAGGAGAG
Organism: Oxyrhabdium leporinum; assembly: GCA_032468155.1. Taxonomy (NCBI): domain Eukaryota; kingdom Metazoa; phylum Chordata; class Lepidosauria; order Squamata; family Cyclocoridae; genus Oxyrhabdium; species Oxyrhabdium leporinum. Next base: position 5,139 of record JANHFL010008453.1, read on the forward strand.
ATGTAACCCTAGAACTAAGGAGAAACTTCATGGCAGAACAAATAATCATTGGAACAACTTGCCTCCAGAAGTTGTGGGTGCTCCAACACTGGAAGTTTTTAAGATTGGACAACCATTTGTCTGGAATGGTATAGGGTTTCCTGCCTCCAAGGTCATTTCCAAATATTCTGCTCTGTTCTGTTCTCTATTTTGACAGATGGCAGTCTGGTCTCTTCTCGAAAGCCTCCAATGATTAAGCCCCCACAACTTTGAAGGCAACTTCTGTTCCATCAGTTGATTGTTTCCACTGTCAGGAAATTTCTCCTTATTTCTAGCTTGAATCTCTCCTTCTTCAGTTTCCATCCATTATTCCTTGTCTGGCCTTTGGGTGCTTTGGAAAATAGCCTGACACCCCCCCCCCCTCTCTGTGGCAGCCCCTCAAATGTTGGAAGGCTGCTCTCCTGTCTCCCCTGGTCCTTCTCTTCACTAGACTGTCCAGGCCCAGTTCCTGCAACCATTCTTTGTATGTTTTAGCCTCCAGTCCCCTCATCATCCTGGTTGCTCTTCTCTGCTCTCTTTCCAGAGTCTCAACATCTTTTTTATAGTGTGGTGACCAAAACTGGATGCAATTTATCTTCCATCTCAAAGTTTTAGTTAAAGTGATATACCGGTAGTTATTATTAAATAAAGTGATATATGTATTTAGCAGTTCATCTATTATTTTGCCTTGCTGGCTCACTAAAAATAAATCAAATGTAGTATCAGGAATCAATTTATTTAGGGCTTCACAATTTTCTTTACAGTTGCAGCAAAACTCTCAGCCAAATGATTCAAAATGTGATGTTAGTTTTCAATCTGATCAATGAAGAACAGATCCTCTTTTATCAGATTTTGAGAAACACTGAATTAAATGCTGCTGTACGGTGGAATTTCCTAAAGTAGTCCCTTCCTCCTGATGTTGAACTACAGTTCCCATTATTCCCAGATGGTATGAACATTGGGCATTCTGCCAGAGTAAGGAGCCTTCCAAGGCAGAAAGGTTGATCTTCCTTAATTGCATCAGTGGGAAAGTCAGAGCAAAAATATTGTGCAGGAGTAAAATATTAATAAAGGGTGAGTTAGGAATCAGGATTCAACACGCTTCTTCTTCTTTCCTGCTCTAAACCTTGCAGAGACAGCGAACCAATCAGAGGCTCAAGCATTATGGGATGCTTACAGGCCCCGATTCCATAGCCCACCGATTCAACCAAATAACTGAATCGAGAAAAATCAGTGACTTTCGTCCAGACTTAAATCAGACACTATTTCCCTGCTTTTATTTCAAGAAATGCTTAGCAGACAGATTAACAGAGTTGGAAGGGACCTTGTAGGTCATCTAGTCCAACCCCCAGTCCAAGCAGGAGACCTAGGTTTGCATTAACAGAGGGGTAGAATCACAATCACGTGAAGTTCTAGTACCATTTTATAATGCCTTTATACTATATAATGTATTATACTATGAATGTCATAGCATTTATACCGTAATATGACCACATTTGGAATACTGCATCAAGCTTTGGGTGCCACAATACAAAAAAAAAATAAATGTTGAGACTCTGGAAAGAGTGCAGAGAAGAACCACAAAAATGATTAGGAGGCTGGAGGCTGAAACATATGAAGAACAGTTGCAGGAACTGGGCATGGCTAGTCTAGGGAAGAGAAGGACTAGGGGAGATAAGATAGCAGTGTTCCAGTATTTGAAGGGCTGCCACAAAGATGAGAGGGGCAAACTATTTCCATGGGACCAGAAGGCAAGACAAGAAACAATGGATGGAAACTAATCAAGGAGAGAAGCAACCTGGAACTAAGGAGAAACTTCCTAGCAGGGAGGACAATCAACCAGTGGAACAGAAGTTGCCTTCGGAAGTTGTGAGTTTTCCATCACTGCAGGTTTTTAAGAAGAGACTAGACAGTCACTTGTCCAGAATGATATAAGATTTCTTGCCTTGGGGGTTCCAGAGAATAGTAGCCACAACAGGGAGGCACAACAAGAAGCAATGGATGGAAACTAATCAAGGAGAGAAGCAACTTAGAACTAAGGAGAAATTTCCTGACAGTGAGGACAATTAACCAGTGGAACAACTTGCCTCCAGAAGTTGCAAATGCTCCAACACTGGGAGTTTTAAAGAAGACATTGGACAACCATTTGTGTGAAATGGTAGAGGGTCTCATGCTTGAGCAAGGGGTTGGGCTAGAAGACCTCCAAGGTCCCTTCCAACTCTGTTATTCCGTTAAATAATGAAAGACTAAACCAAACCACAATTGGACCCAGGAAGATAGGATAGAGATCGGGTCTGAAAAATGTCCCTCCCTGGGTGAAAGCGACACTGTGATTCTTCTCTAATCTAAGAAGGCTTGAATCTCTCCTGGCAGCATGTGCAAATTTGTTCGTTGCCTGGAGGTAGACAAGAGATTTCTGCCACTGTTCTGTTTTTTCCACCGCCGTAATTTTTCCTGCTGCACAGATTGAAAAAATCCAGTCAATGCTCCCCTTAGGATTTCCCGAGAAGTACAGGCAGAAACATCAAACTCCATCTGCAAGCATGTCGTCCAATCGTCCTCCCCTCGAGACCGATTTTGAATGCTACAGTAACTCCCTTTCATTAAAAGAAATGAAAAGAGCCAGGGAAAAAACATGCAGGATTATTTTCCTGCACTGGACAAGTTGAAGCTGCAGTGGACAATTATGGAAGGGGAAAAAAAAAAAAGGATTTCTCTCCCTTCCATTTTGCATGACTCTTAAATTTCAGGACATTTGTGGCAGAAACACAAAAGGAGCTATTTCTGCCTCATTTTGGTGCTCTCAGTTACCGGGATTCAGAAGGGAACAAAATGCATAATATTCAGATTTTGGATTTGGATTTCTTTCATTCGAGGCTAATTTAGATAACTGCCTTCACTCTGTTTATGAAAAGGCCAGATATGTAGTGGAAGAAAAAAGTAAATAGCTAAATAAAGAGAGTAAGGAAAATGATCTTGTGGGAGAAATGCAGGAACCATTACATGGGCAAAAGGAGCTGAAGCATTTTTAGTCCAGAAAGTACGGCTGCAGGATTTGAGTTTGGCTAGTCTAAAGAAAAGAAGAATTAGGGGTGACATGAGAGCAGTCTTCCAGTATTTGAGGGGCTGCCACAAAGAAGAGGGGGTCAACTTATTATCCAAAACACCAGAAGGCACGACAAGAAACAATGGATGGAAACTAATCAAAGAGAGAAGCAACCTGGAATTAAGGAGAAATTTCTTAACAGGGAGGACAATTAACCAGTGGAACAGCTTGTCACCAGAAATTGTGGGCTCTCCATCACTGGAGGTTTTTAAGAAGAGCCTGGACAGTCACTTATCTGAAATGGTATAAGTTCTCCTGCTCGAGCAGTGGGCTGGACTAGAAGACCTCCAAGGTCCCTTCCAGCTCATTCATTCATTCAACTAGATAAATTCGATAGTAATTCTCTAATTTACTAAATCATAAGAATAGGGAGAAGCTACAACACAATCAGATTTGCAAGTTTCTGTCATTATAGCCAGTCTCAATAAAAGTAGCTTAAGAATTCCCTAGACAGTATTTTTTTTGAGATGTGTGGACTTCTGGGAGTTGCCCAGAATTCCTCAGCAAACATGCTTTAAGATGGGTAGACTTCAACTCCCAGAATTCCCCAGCCAGGAATTAAATTAATATGCCGCCCATCCCATTGCTGTAGTATCTCTGGGAAGCTTACAAAATGATTGTGTTTCCCCCCCGATAGGTTTAAAGCACTAACAAAGGAGAATATATGTAGCTCAGGGTTGAAACGAGGGGTCCTTGGTACTCTCTGAGCTTGGTTTTCTTGGAGACGTTTCATGACCCAACTAGGTAACATGATCACTGCCAGAAGGGAGTAGGATTTGCAGAGTGGAGGAAGGAGAGGAGGTGGAGGAGAACTGTGGAGTCCTTGGTGCTGAATTTGGTTGTTTTCTTGCAGACGTTTCTTTACCTAACTAGGTAACATCATCAGTGCTAGGAACCAAGCACAGAAAGTACTAAGGATCTCTCACTTAAAGCATTTTTTTGCAATAAGATTACTTAATACTATACTTACAGATTTTACCCATCTTACTTTCTGGCACTTTATTGTTTTTCTATACCTATGAAATTCCTCCCTGTCCTTTTTTTGCTGCCTGATATAATGCCAGGCAAACAGAAAAGGAGTCCAGTAAGGCGAGAGCATACAAATGACCTTAACAGACCTCAAAAAAGCTAAATAGGATTAGGCCTGGATAGTACTTGGATGAGACACCACCAGGTAATCCCAGGCCAGTAGGCTGGACTGAGAAAGGAAAGCAAAATATCAACATATTTTAAAAGAAAAAGACGGTTTGTTGTGATTGAGAAACTCTGCAGAAGTTCAGGCAGGCATTTTCCCCAGCTTTTCCTGTAAATGCACTAGTGATTCATCTCTGTATAAAGGCAGGGTGGATAATCTGGTGCTTTCTATTACGGTATGTTGCAAGTTGCAACCTGGGAATGGCTTTCCAAATAATATCCAAAGTCAGTCAGCCTCCTCTTGTTCTAAACTATGCAAATATTCTGGGCTTATGTTCAAACAGAAATAATATTTGTAAAAAAAAACACTGCCCACATAACAAGAAAGTCTAGCTAGTCGGTGTGCTTTTCTGATCCTGCCAGGAAAAATCAACCCCCATTTTCTCCATCAACTCTGCTCCAAAACGGAGAGGATTGATGCTGTATTTCTGCAGCTTCTGCCTTCAGAAGCTGTGGGTGCTGCATCCATGGAGGTTTTCAAGAAGAGATTGGACAGCTATTCGTGTGAAATGGCATAGGGTTTCCTGCTTGAGCAGGGAGTTGGACTAGAAGACCTCCAAGGTACCTTCCAACTTATCCCATCCCATCCCATCCCATCCTACCCGTTCTCAAGCTGTGGTCCATGGACCCCTGGGGGACCATAATGTTGTCATGCTTGAAAAATGTTACGATTTAAATCTCGAGTTAACTCTGGGTGGTCCATGGCCACAAAAGGTATTTAAAGGGGGGTGGGGTAAAGAGAACTGGACTTTCTTCAAAAGACAAAAACAAGAAAGTCCAGTTGCCTCCTGAAAAAGCACCTTTGGGGCAATCCATGACCTGGATGACTGAGAATCTCTACGGACGTTTAGCTCTACAATTTGGGATGAACCCCCTTGGAACGGTGTGGGAGGAGGAATGAATTTCCAGAGGGAAAAATTGCAGACTACGGGAATCAAGAGCACCACTCAGGTGACCCTGAGGACACAGAAACCCCCAGGTGGCCTCAACGTCCCTCTAAAAGGATGCAAATAACCATCTGTCTGCAAGGAATATCCATCCTTCCCTTCCCCACCATTCGGTCAGAGCTGAAGAAGCTTCTTGGATGAGAAGCGAAACGTCTTCAAAAGAAAAAACAAAGTTGAAAAAAAAGCCCCTTTGGGACAACCAGGACCTGGAGGACTGAGAATCTCTACAGACTTTTAGCTATGCAATTTGGGGCGAACCCCCTTGGAATGGTGTGAATGGGAGGAGGAATGGATTTCCAGAGGAAAAAAAATTGCAGACTACGGGGAACCAGCAGCATCACTCAGGTGACCCCGAGGACACGGATAAACCTCCAAGGGCTTCAAGGACCCTCTAAAAAAGGATGCAAACTGTCTGCAAGGAATATAAATCCATTCCCCCCCCCATCCCGTCAGAGCTGAAGAAGCTTCTTGGATGAGAAGCGAAACATCTTCAAAAGAAAAAACAAAGTCCAGTTGCCTCCTGGGGGGAAAAAAGCACCTTTGGGAATGCCATTGCAGTACTGCATTCCTAACTCCCTTGTGGTGCTCTTCGACAAAAGGAAAGACAAAGCAAGGATTGCCTGTATAGGTAGTCCTCGACTTACAACCGCAATTGAGCCCAAAATTTCTGTTGCGAAGTGACACCTGTGTGAAGTGAGCTTGCCCCATTTTGTGACCTTCCTTGCCACAGTTGTTCAGTGAATCACTGCAGTTGTTAACTTAGTCACACAGAGACCATTGCAGCATCCCCATGGTAACCTGATTTACATTCAGATACTTGACAGCCGACTCACATTTACGACGGTGGCAGTGTCCCGGGGTCATGGGATCCCCTTTTGCAGCCTTCTGACAAGCAAAGTCAATGGGAAGCCAGACTCACTTAACAACCATGATGTTCAGTTAACAACTGCAATGATTCATTTAACAACAATGAGAAGCCAGATTCACTTAACAACTAATTTAACAACTGCAGTGATTCATAATAAATGTGGTAAGGAAAGTCACGAAATGGGGCAAAAGTCATTTAAATATCTCACTTAGCAACAGTAATTTTGGGCTTAATTGTGGTCAAGGACTACATATATTTTGTTTTATCAGCAAGAATAAAATACAAAATGATAAACAGAAAAATGTACATCCAACACTAACAACAAAGAAGAAAAAATGTATACAAAAAAAGTGGGGGTGGAAATGAAAATTAATGCTGAAAATTAAAAAAAAACCCTGCTAGATTCTACTGTGCTTACTTAACAGGTCCACAAATAGTTATAAGCTGTCCCGTCCTTATTTAATAAAAAATACTATATTAAATAAACAACTATTGCAGATGGGAAAGTACCTACTAATCAAATCAACAACATGTAATCATAATATATATGTGAAAAATAGAGAATAAAGCAATTAACAGGTTTACCCAATCATTACAGTAATCTTCAAATCCTTCTGTTAAACATGTTATTGCATTTAACACGTAAAAAGTCCATAAATTGTATTTTTCCCTTTAAGATTAAAGAGTCTGAAAGAATACAGTGAATTTTGTTAATATAAATGGTGATAGTTTATCAAGTTAATTAAGTGCAAACAGAAATATAATTTCCATAGCAAGGAAGATAAAACAGAAATTATTAAATTGATTGCTTTATTCAAAGAGGAGGATATATTTAATTATGTTTTTTATTTGGATATCACTTCTTGGTTGTGTGCTTGTGATGAAAACAAAATAATACTTCGACTTTGGTTTTGCCGATTAGATAGATGTGTTGTTATAGAAATGACTAATGACATATACTAATGTGTAAAAAAGTAAAATGCTGAGGCTGTAATGTTATCTTCAGTCAATGCTTTTTGCTTTTTTCCCTCGTATCTCCTATTGTCTTTCCCCCTCTCTTTTTCCTTCCCTTAATTTCCTATTTTCATTTTTCTCTCTATTTCATACATCGGTACAATAAAAGTCATGAATAAAAAAAAAACACAAGTCCACAAGTGGCTTCCAGATAGTCTTTTATGAAGTTTTCCAGTCCATGCCGGCAGTTATTCCTGAAACAGAGTGAAACTGATAAGGCAGTTCTCGACTTACGACCATAATTGAATGAACTACCCCCCCGCCCTTCGGAGGCTCCCGGATTTGAAGACCTTTCGCCAGGAGCTGAAGACCTTACTCTTCCGACAAGCCTTTCCTGACTG
>JANHFL010008456.1:13383-26792 GCA_032468155.1 Oxyrhabdium leporinum
AAACCTGGGCCTTCAGATTCAAGTTTTTCCCAGATGTGCCAACGTGGTTTCTTTAATAAACTTTTACTTGGATGAATTCTTATCCGAGTGCTGAGCGATTTATTGGAACTTGGATGGAACGCTGATATCTCGTTTGTCTTTTAGGTCAATGGCGTTTTAGTGGATCTCCCCTTTTCTTATGAAAATAAACTAAATGCCTACCGGAGCGGGGCCCATGGCATCATCAAAACCGATTTTGATGTGAGCATCGCTTTTGACTGGACCAGCTACGCCAGGGTCATCCTTCCCAGCACATATGCCAACTCGGTCTGTGGACTCTGTGGCAATGCCAACCAGAATCCTCATGATGATTTTAACATGCAGGATGGAAGACAAATCAGTGATGTAACACAATTTGCAGACAGCTGGAAGGTGAAGGATGTCCCAGGGTGTGCTACAGGATGCACCGGTAAATGCCAAAAATGCAGTGACACCGAGAAACGAACCTACCAAGCTGAACGTTACTGTGGGATCCTCACCAAAAGCAATGGACCGTTTGCGCCGTGTCACAGGACAATTAACCCAACAAGCTTCTTTGAAGATTGTGTCTTTGACACCTGCACATACAAAGGACATCCAGATGTTTTTTGTGAGGCCATCGCTGCTTATGCAACAACCTGCCAAGCTCAGACTATCCAAATTAAGCAGTGGCGATCCAACTCCTTTTGCAGTATGTATAATTTTGTGATTTATTTTTTTTTGTGTGTGACAGGGATTTCTGTCTAATTAAGTCTTGGGGTGAATACGCCATTCTGCTCATGAATACTTAATACCGCTCCATGTTTTATTATTCCAAAACATGAAGCATGAATAATGGTATATAAGTTACGGGAAAATAGAGTCCAATTACATTCTGTAATCTAGAGAGGCCTCTGAAATCGATGAGACTTTAATAATATTAATTCCCTTCTTTCCATCAAGTCTCAAGTTTTGGGAGTTATAAATATCCAAACAGGATAATTAATACTATTTAAAACACTGCTGTTTAAACATAAAGCAGTTGCTGTGTTGCTTAGATTTTCCATTATACTGGGATCTATTTAATAAGCAGAACTTTGGAGAACATTTTTCTTTCTCCATAGTCTTTATCTCTCATGCTAAAAACTGGTAAATGGAAATAGTTGGCTATTTGTATATTTTAATGATTTAATTGAATCACTGAATCATTTTATCCATAGCCCACAGCTAAAATATCTGAAGAAAGAGCATATTTAATGTTTTGATGCTATGCAAAAATGCCATAGGAAACAGCCTTTTTGAAAAACATTTCTTCTAGAATTAGTGATGAAGAGAAAGGCTTTTTCCACCCTCTCAGTTGATCACATCTTCATCCCATTTGTACTGTTCCAGACATTTAAGGCTTCAATAGATCAGGCAGGAGACACTGTTCTAAATCTTATTTGAAATAAGCAACACATATTTCTCAGCAAACATTATTAGGATGCAAGGGAGAAATGGTAATTTTTTGCTGTAATTAGTACAGGAAGAGAAGTTCCCTTCATTTACAAGATGGATAGAGAGCTTTCTAAGCATAGAAAGGGCAGTGAGGCAGTAATATTTGTCCTGCTCATGGATTAGAAGGATTGGATAAACAGTTTTTATAAATAAATACTAATAAAAAGGAGCATGAACATGAGACCCCCTCACATATATAATAGAGGTTTCAAAACTCATGGAAAATTCATATATAGGTCCACTTTCCCCATTTTGAAATCCACGCACAAGATATGGAGATGGGTGGGATAGGGAGCCATCTATTTATTCATTTATTTAGTTTTATTTGATTATTGATATCCCGCCATTACTGTTTGTAGAAATAACTCAAGGCAGCGAACATATCCGCCACACCTTCCTCCTCTTATTTTCCCAACAACACAACCCTGTGACAGGGATTGGATTGAGGGAGAATGACTGCCACCCAGCTGGTTTTCAGGACTAAGGTGGGATTGGAATGCTCAGTCTCCTGGTGATTGGCTCAAAGTCACCCAGCTGGCTTTCATGGCTAAGGTGGGACGTGAGCTCATGGTCTTCTGGTGATTGGCTCAAAGATTCACCCAGCTGGTTTTCAGGACTAAGGTGGGATTGCAATGCTCAGTCTCCTGGTGATTGGCTCAAAGTCACCTAGCTGTCTGTCATGGTTAAGGTGGGTCTTGAATTCATGGTCTCTTGCTTTCTAACCTAGTGCCTTAACCTATTAGTGATGGGCCTCAAAATATTTGGAAACATCCCCCCCACCCTCCGGTACACCTGAGCAACATATGGCTGGGTCAACATTAACACATCTTCAGGGCTCCTAAAGTTAATACTCGGAATGCTGTGTTGACAACCTATGTCACCATCCATCTCTTTCAGGTTTTTCCTGCCTACCTAATTCCCACTATGAATTATGTGGAAATGGCTGCCCTGCCACCTGTCACAACCTTGCCGGCTCCAACTTTTGTGACGCTCCATGTGTTGAAGGCTGTGTCTGTGACTCTGGATTTGTCCTCAACGGGGATGAGTGCGTCCCTGTTACTGAGTGTGGCTGTGTGTACGAGAGCAGATACTACAAAAAGGGAGCGGAGTTCTTCCCTACAAACACTTGCCAGGAGAAGTGTCGTTGTGCGGATGCTGGTGCTGTTGACTGCCACCAGTTTTCCTGTGGGAGTTATGAGGAGTGCAGGGTAGAGAAGGGCATACAGGACTGTTACCCTGTTGGTTATGGAACAGTGGTAACATCTGGTGGAAGCCACTATGCTACCTTTGATGGGCGAAGTTTTGATTTTGCTGGCTCCGGCTCTTACATCTTAGCTCAAATAATTGACAAAGATACTCAGCAGGTGAAGTTTTCTGTGGTGGTGGAACATAAGAATGCTGATAGTGGATCTTTAATTGAAATAACATCAGTTGTTATCAACCTACATGGAAATACTATTGTCCTGGAGAGAGGAAAGAAATGGCAAGTTAAGGTAAGTGCCTAACGTATTAACATATGATAATATCTCCTTGGGAGCAACTATATGAAAAAAATAATGTGAACAATAACAATAATTTCTCTTACCTTTGGTTTAATTTCTTTTAGTTTAGATTCTAGGCTTTCCTCCTTATTCCTTAAAAAAAAATAATCAATCAAAATAACATTCAATGGATTCATGGCAATGGATGGAAACTAATCAAGCAGAGAAGCAACATAGAACCAAAGAAAAAATTCTTAACAGAACAATTAATCATTGGAACGACTTGCCTCCAGAAGCTGTGGGTTCTCCAACACTGGAGGTTTTTAGGAAGAGATTGGACACCATTTGTCTGAAATGGTGTAGCACAGTGATGGCTAACCTTTTCGGCACTGAGTGCCCAAAGTGCGCGCACGCGCATTCCCAAAATGCAATGCATGTGCGTCCCTGTGCATGTGTGCACATCCCCATGCATGCACCCCACCCTCCATGCATGTGCAGCAGAGACCCAAAAACCAGCTGGTTGGCGGGAGGGCCGTGCGCGCATGCGTGGCGGAGCTGAGCTGGGGCGACGGTTCGTGTGCCCACAGAGAGGGCTCTGCGTGCCACCTCTGGCGTGCATGCCATAGGTTTGCCATCACAGGCATAGGATTTCCTGCTCGAGTAAGGGGGCTGGATTAGAAGACCTCAAAGGTCCCTTCCACTCTGTTATTCTGTTATATATCAGTCTATGAAGAAGATGATCCCTTCTGTGCAATTCCAGATCCAATTTTTTTTTTACATGATGGTTTTTTTCTCTATGTGCTGCAATGGATGCTGATGCTGGGTTTGGGAGAGAGTGATTCATACATTACATCAGTGTTTCTCAACCTTGGCAACTTTCAGATATGTGGACTTCAAGTCCCAGAATGCATGCCAGCTGGGGAATTCTGGGAGATGAAGTCCACACATTTGAAAGTTGCCAAAGCTGAGAAACATTGCATTAAACTATTGATAAAAGCTGTATTTTGTGCAAGTTTCATTGACTGAGGTCCATTCCTATGTGGCAATATGTGGCACCTTTTATTCTATTAATTTCCAGAGGAATTCATGTTAATCTGCCACGCACCTGCAAACTTAGAGCAAATAATTCATTCTTTATTCTTGTTTCCTTGTTCAAGGTAGAAGATGAGTTTTACAACCTACCATTTCGCACAGACAATGGAGGACTTTGGATCAATCAAGAAGGGAATAATATTATTGTTCAGTCCTCTGAAGGTTTCAAAATCATTTATGACACTGCCAACTATGTCGAAGTTTTTGTGCCTAGGTCTTACCAAGAGCAGACAACTGGGCTTGGTGGCAATTTCAACAATAACTTGGATGATGATTTCATGCTGCCTGATGGAACTCTCACCCCAAATGTAGATGACTTTGGAATCTCATGGGAAGTCCCCACGGCTGGGAGCAGTTGCTCTAAGAACTGTGTGCACAAGCTCCCTGCTTATGACGAAGCCCGAACATCACAATATGAAGATGACAGATACTGTGGACTCCTCACACTTGAGACAGGCCCATTCAGAGACTGCCATTCCTTTGTGAGTCCTGAAGAGTTCTTTCGCAACTGCCTATACGACATGCAAGTTCTCGGCGAGGGATCTCTCTGTCAAAACCTTCAAGCTTACACAGCTAAATGTCAAGCAGCTGGAGCTAAAATTGATAACTGGAGAACATCCGTCTCTTGTCGTAAGTTTGTAAGATTGGCTTCCCTTATCAAGGGAAATACTGCAATTCAGGGGTCCCCAATTTCAGGCCCTCCCCTCCCCTCCCCCCCACCCAGGTCCACAAACCTGGAAAGGTTGGGAAACTGCTGTAATTTGAGCCAGGTTTAAATTAAACCTGGTTCCAAGGCTATGGTAACAGGAGAAACAAATTTGACAGGATGCCTCTTATGGATACTTTAAGAAACTGCCAGTACAATTGAGATAAATTCCTCATATCTAGTCTCCATGGTTGATAATCCCCAGCTGTTAGAATTATCTTTCTTGCCAGTTCTTCTGGTAAGAGATTCTGCTTCTCCTTTTCTGAAGCCCTAGACAAAGCTGAATCCAGTGCTACTTTCTTACAGTTGGATTACAGACAGGGTGAGAAAAATAGCATTAAATGTAGACTATATTTCCAAATCCATTTCCAAATGTTATATTTTGATAAGCCCATTTCAGATTTATTCTGATACCGGTTTCTTTTCTTTTCTTTTCTGATTTTCTACTAAATACATTTCTTAGTGCTTGATAAAGATCGTGTTGTCTGAGTATTTAATTTGCTTAACAATACATATTGCATTCTTAATCTCCACCCCTTTTTTCCAACCACTGGTAAAATAGATTCCATGCTTCATAATATTCTGTATCTTCTTTCTGTTTCATTTGTAATGTCAGTCTGTCCATTTCTGCACACTCTAGTATCTCCTTAATTATTTCTTCATCTCGTGGTGTTTGCTCATTTTTCCAGCATTGATATTGGTTTCTTGTTGACTCTGCATTTGCAATTATTAGATGAGAAAAACTCCATGGGACGCAGTGAACCTGGGTAATCTATTGTGATAGAGGAAAACCTGCTTTTGTGTTGCTAAAGCTTCATCCTGCTTATATTTTATTTGGTGGCATAAGGAAAACATTTGGCAAACCTTTTCTCCTTTTACCACTTCAGCTCTCTTCTGTCCAGCTAACAGCCAATATAAAACATGCATTAGAGCTTGTGATTCCAGCTGTGCCAGTTTCTTCTCTACAGTGCAATGCACTAAGAATTGTTTTGAAGGTTGCCAATGTAATGATGGCTACATGTTTGATGGGAATGCATGTGTACTTCTGGAAAAGTGTGGCTGTACACATAATGGACTCTACTTGAAGGTAAGCTGGGGCAGCCCAGTCAATTCGTTTTGATTCCTGGTGACCACATAGATATAAGAGAAGGAGTGGCAGAACCTGGGGGTGAAATTAAAAGAGGGATCAGCCTAGAATCCCTACGTAGCTGTAAGAGAATTAATTCCAACCTCCCTTGAATTCCATTGACCTTTAACATCCAAGCAGGTGTGTAACTGTTATTTGAGAAGATTCTTGTGCATAGGACGTAATTGGATTTTCATATGTGGACCTGATCTTTCAGACCTCACAATAGATTAGGTTTTCTACATGACTACCTGTCCATAATATGGTCTTTCAGGTCTTCCAGTAGTTAAGAGTCTGTTTAATTTTCTTCCAGGAACACATCTTATAGTGGACTTGTCCATGATATGTTATGATGCAAAGCTACTTGCTGTACTGACGGTTTTAGTTCATTAAATTAGTTTATAATATAATATACAAAGATAATACAAAAGCAAAAATTAGGGAAATTAGGGCAGGAAAAAGGGAAGCGAATAGTGGGGGAAAGAAAGGGAAAAAGAAAAAAAAAGGCATTGACTTCTGACTCCTTTGGTGCAGTTGAATAAGGCATTAAGATCTACACTCACCTTTTTACTTTTTCATAGTAATAGAAACTAGCCGTTCCTATAACAACAAATCTATCTAATCGGTAACACCCAAGGTCAAAGTTTCAGTTTTAGTTCATTAAATTGACAACTTTTCAGTCCCTTGGAAAAAGCCCTGCTATGTTTATTCATTTAATAAACATAGACACCATCCTGATAAAAGGCATATCTGTGTGTAAATCTAATAACTCTTCCTTGTTTCCCCCCCCGTGTCTTCTGCAAACGGTGGGTTATCCTAATAGGCTGGAGAAAGCATCTTTTCAACCAACTGCACCAAGAAATGGACTTGTCAGGGTCTGGATCAAATCACCTATGAGGAAACAGCATGTCGGGGTGAAGAGATCTGCGTTCTCCAAAATGGCGTGCGTGGCTGTGAGCGCAGAGAAGGCCAGTGCAAAATTTCCCGAGAGGCCCAACTTGTTTCTTTTGATGGAACTTCAGCAAGATGGAACTTCTGCGGTGGGGTTTATGATGTGTCCTCTGTGTGTGATGAGAGTGACCCCTCCTGGTTCAGGGTATCTGTCAACATCGGAAAGGACTGTGAAGATAACCTGTCAGTGGTCAAGGCTGCTCATGTTTACTTCGGAGAGGCTGCCATTACTCTGAAAAAGAACAACCGGATATGGGTAAGTGAGAAGGCTGGGAAGAGCGTCAAGCAGCTCTTAAGTCAACCAGGAAATTGTACCCGGTATCCTTGAAAGCTGCTTTCCTTCTCCGCCTTCGATCACCAAGTCTGCTAATTAGCTGAAATCTGCTCCACTTCCGTGTTTCCAATGTTTATGTGTTATTCCGTTCCTTTGATTGATTTTGTGATTTCTCCTACAACTCTAAAACAAACATTAGAAAAAAAACCCCTACATTCACTATCAATAATAGGCATATTTCTGTATGCAAATTTTGCACTTTTCCAATACCTTGAAAAACATATTTTCCCCCCTCCTCCTCCACACACCTAATAATAATTTCTATGGGCATTTTATGTCAATCATATCTTTCCTTGTATGGATTTTTGGGAAAAGAATAACGGACCTGAGCAAAAGCATTGTTGTTATAACTCACAACAACAGCTCCAAATTGTATTTCATTCCCATGCAGAGAGAATACAACAGAACAGAACAACAGAGTTGGAAGGGACCTTGGAGGTCTTCTAGTCCAACCCCCTGCTCAGGGGATTAATTAAAGACCAGTTTCTTATGATCCTTTCCCTATCCTCAGATCACTGTAACTCTTTATTAGCTTACAGGAGGCTGGACTATTTATTTATGAAACAAATTTATAGGTCCACCCAAATCACACACAGCTGAGTTCAGATAGCTTACAACATTAAAAATCACAACATGAAAACTGTAACTGCTCCAGTGGCAGCAGCAACATAATCAAATCAACCACTTGGTCAACTCCATCTCCAGTTGTGATCCACTGGCCTGCTGAGAAAACCACCGCTTCACGGTCTTTCGGAAAAGCAACAAGGTGTGGAGACCAACCATACCTCCAGGGAAATGGTGTTCCATAGAGAAGGGGCCACCACTGAGAAGCCCCTGTCCTCCGGATGTACATCCCTAGTAGATGGGATCTATGACATTCATGGCTTTCCTGTTCTGGTGGGCCAGGTGGATGTAATAGGAGAGAGATGATCCTTCAGATAATCTGGGCCCAAGTCAGAGCTGATCGTAGCTGATCCTGAATCCCACTGAGGGAATCCTACAACGCCTACCACAGTTGCCAAGAGTTAGCAGTATTTTTGGTTTGTGTGAGTGTAGAAATTTATGTGTGGTGAGAAATATGCAAGAATTGTAAACTAAATCCTAAGTACAGCTTAATTTTTGACAGACACTGCTGCTACCCCACTCCCCAACCCTCATCCATGTATGTGATATGTCCTACCCATTTCTCATTACTGTCCATCCCATTCCTACTTTGTCTTCCCCTGAAAATGTTACATTCTGTCTTGGGGCTATTCCAAAACCCCCCAATTACAGGTAGTCCTCGACTTACAAGAGTTCATTTAGTGACCATTCAAAGTTACAACGGCACTGAAAAAAAGATACTTCTGACCGTGTTTCACAGTTGCAACCTTTGAAGCCTCCTCATGATCACGTCATCAAAATTCAGGCAACCGATTCATATTTACGATGGTGGCAGTGTCCCGGGGTCATGGGATCCCCTTTTGCATCCTCCTGACAAGCAAAGTCAATGGGGAAGACCAGATTCACTTAACAACCGGGCTACTAACTTACCAAGTGCAGTGATTCACTTAACAACTGTGGGCAAGCAAGGTTGTAAAATGGGGCAAAACTCACTGAACAAATTGAACACAACACTGAACACAACAGAAATTTCAGGCTCAATTGTGGTTGTAAGTCGAGGACTAGCTATACCGCAGGAGATAACCATATATGTCATTGTGTATGGCTGACAAAGACCAACGACTTCTTTAATATAAATTTTGGGCAGCTTCTGAGGAATATTATGTCTACAGACAGCTTTTTAAAAACTCTTCGTAACTTTCAGGACTGGACATGTGTCATTCCTGATGGCTTCCTGGGCATGCTCAGAATGGCTTTTTAACGTTCCAATATTTTATCTTTATTAGGTGAACGGACGGTCAGTAAATCTGCCTTACAGAGTCTCCCAACATCTGATTTTAAGCAAGGAACAGAATGGCATTGTGATTGACCGGGCTTCGGATATACAAGTTCAATTTTCTCCTGATGGTGGGCTAACCGTGAAAGTCAAGGATATTCCTCCAGAGAAGTTATGTGGACCATGTGGGAACTTCAATGGAGACCCCGCAGATGACCAGAAATTGCCAAATGGGGAATCTGCAAACACTGCTGCAATTCTCTGTGCTTGGAAGGCCAAGGACTTTTAAAGTGGCAAGGTATAATTCAGGCAGCAATCTTGGCTGATTTAAAAAAAATAAATAAAAATTAGCAGGATTGGACTTGCATTGGCGTATTAGGAAATGCTAGGATTATATATCTAAGCTAGGATTTGAAAAATTGCCTCAGAGGAAGACATTAGCAAACCATTTTTGTAAAGTGGCCAGCTGCTGTTGACTCAAGAGGGTCTTTAACTTTTATCCTTTCTAATAAAATAACTGAAAGCAGATTGGGGGGATGGGGGGGGAACGACCATGAAAAATGTTATGTGCAGTTTGCATCTAAATTTACATAAAATAAAATATAGCTTTGGTTCCTGAGTTAGTTGAAGGTCAGATTAGGAAGTGTGGAAAGTACTTTTTACTCCAGATCTGCATAGCAAGAAGATTAAGTAGATTAATCAGCTGCCTTCCTTGGCCACACAGATATAATGGATGGATGTGAAATTTGTCAGTTCCCTAGTCAAATTTAAGTTTGCTGCATCTGCTGCAGTGAGTTAAATAAGCCACTTAATTAAGTTTCCTAACAGAGCAAAACCTGTTTTTATTTTGTAATGTCTTGTTTAATGAACCTTAAATTAACAGTCATTCAGCCAACAATTAAAAGTACTAACCAAATTAAGTGCTAGTTGCCACTTGATGAATAATGTACAATAATTATAAGTGGAATAATCATGCAGCACAAAGTCATCATTTATAGTATTACATCAGTTTTTCAGCTTTGGTTTTTTACTGTCCTATGAAATTGCTCTACCTTAAAATGTTAGTCTCCATTCTTAACTTTTTCTGTAATTCTCTCCTATTACAGATAGATAACGTTTGTGCCAAGC
Source organism: Oxyrhabdium leporinum (assembly GCA_032468155.1). Classification (NCBI taxonomy): domain Eukaryota; kingdom Metazoa; phylum Chordata; class Lepidosauria; order Squamata; family Cyclocoridae; genus Oxyrhabdium; species Oxyrhabdium leporinum. The sequence goes on from JANHFL010008456.1 coordinate 23,575, forward strand.
AAGCAAGCCAAACTGAAAAACCAAAATTTACAAGTTATTTAGCCCTCAAAATTTAATTGCTACTTTCGTGGTTCCCTTGTTGAATGTCTTCTCCAATGAGTTTCAACTCAGTGCTGCTGATTGATCTATTAAAGAAGGATCATTACTTCTAAATAGGGCCGCCACCACTGAGGAAATCTTAGCTGGTTGTGAGTTCTAATTGATTTACTTGATTAAGGTGGGGCAATTTAATTGACTCTCAACCTAAATTTGCATACGGATGATGCAAAAGAAAAAATAAAACTTTTGGTTTTACATGATGCACACTTCCCCACAGACCAGCACGACTGATCCCCTAACACAACAAAGTCCAGATAGTTGGGTTGACATCAGTCTTCATTCTTGATTGGCCATAATGACTTTTAGGGTTATTATCAATTGAGTTCCAAAATCTGTATAAATTTTCATCAACATATCAGATTTTTATTTAAAGGTAATCCCAATGTAATCTAATGAATTACTAATAAAGGTCCACTTACTACTTGCAGAAATTGGATGAATCATTCCCACTGAGTTTTATTGATGGGTTTATTGATATTTTTTTTCCCCACCAATTGATTTTGCAATTTTGCAAAATAGCCTTGGAACCATTTCAGAAAGAACCGTGTGTGGATATTCGCTGCTTTCCTTTTTCTGATGCATTTTAATATCCTAGCAACCAAGGATGAATGTCTAATGACAGAAATTGTAAAATGATAATCTTAAACCATAATAATGTTCAGAATGCAGCAGTGTAATACCTATGAAGGGCAAGAGCTGTTCGTGCCATATAATAGCGGTGTACTCTGCCAGTCACTTCAGAGTACTGTGGATGGATATAAATTTGACAGTGTATCAGTATCACAACATGAATGAATAAATGGATGAATGATGCAAAACATAGATAAGGGACTCATTTTTAAAACTATGTGGCATTCGCTGTAGGCTATCAGAACATGTCTTATAAAATGCTAACTGAGCAACTTCTGACTTTCATTATGCAATAGCGGCGATGGTTTATTATCTTCTTTGGGGAGTGCTTCTCTTATATCCTGGGATATGCTAGGATTATAAGATTTGGGACTCTTCAGGTGATGCTAAACTGCAATTCCTAGCATCTTTTATCATCGACAATACTAGCTAAGACTATTGGGAATTGTCATTCAATTATATCTAGGCAGTCACTATCATAAAATATTCTAGCTAATGAAAAGGGACAAGTAAGCAATGTCCAATTATCATATTTTGGACACTTCACTTTCTCCTACATCTCCTGGGAAGTCTGTAATGCCAGAAAAATGAGAAAGAAAGAGAAGAAGACCGCACCTGAGGGCAGGACAGGAAGCAATGGGTGGAAATTAATCAAGGAGAGAAGCAACTTAGAACTAAGGAGGAATTTCCTGACAGTTGGAACAATTAATCAGTGGAACAACTTGCCTCCAGAAGTTGTGAATGCTCAAACACTGGAAGTTTTTAAGAAGAGATTGGATAACCATTTGTCTGAAATGCTATAGGGTTTCCTGCCTAAACAGAAAGTTGGACTAGAAGACCTCCAAGGTCCCTTGCAACTATTCTATTCTATTCTATTCTATTCTATTCTATTCTATTCTATTCTATTCTATTCTATTCTCTACTCTACTCTACTCTACTCTACTCTACTCTACTCTACTCTACTCTACTCTACTCACAGTATGTTGGCTGGATTACAGCAGTGATCAGTACATAGTTGGAAGACCCAAAGAGCCAGATTGGAAACAGATCATCACCCTGGAGAAGATGGTCACAAGAGCTGGCACTGACTTGGTGGCACATAACCAGAATGAAAATGGTAGCAGTGGAGTTGCTAACCTGATCACATGACCCATTTTTAACAAACTGTTAAAAGAGGGCTGAAACATTCTTTAAGAATTACCTTGGAAGCAAGGTGATATTGGAAGCAATTTAAGGAAATGACTCCCTGATTCACTGGAATATAAGAAGGAGGGGAAGTCAAGCACATTCAAACTTGCATCATTCTTTTATACAGGGAGTCCTTGACTTACAACCATTCATTTAGAGAAGGTTTGAAGTTACAATTGCACTGAAGCAAGTGAATTATGACTGCTTTTCACACTTAGGACCATTGCAGCATCCCCTTGGTCATATGATCAAAATGCAGACACTTGGCAACTGCTTCATATTTATGATGGTTGCAGCATCCCAGAATCATGTGATATCTCTTTTGCAACCTTCTCACAAGTCAAGTCATTGGGGAAACCAGATTCACTTAATAACCATGTGACTAACTTAACAACTGCTGTGATTTACTTAATCACTGAAGAAAAGTCATAAAATGGGGCAAAAGTCACTTAACAACTGCCTCACTTAGCAATAGAAATTTCAGATTCAGTTGTGGTCATTAGCAATAGCACTTAGAGTTATATACCACTTCACAATGCTTTACAGCTCCCTCTAAGTCAGGGGTGTCAAACACAAGGCCCATGGGCCAGATCCCGCCTGTGATGTGATCGGATTCAGGCCATGGGGCCATCCTGGAAAATATAAGGGGCTGGCCTGCACACTTTGGCCCACTTTGGGGGCCTGCAAAGAGGAAACATGTCAGCAGTTCGGGGAGTGGCATCAAGCTGGCCACACCCACCCAGTCTGCCACGCCCACCCAGTTGGCCATACCCACCCAGTCAGCCCCGCCCTGCCCAGCACCCTAAGGTCAACTATAGCCCTGATGCATTAAGTTTGACACCCCTGCTCTGAGTGGTTTACAGAGTCATCCTATGGCCCCCAACAATCTGGGTCCTCATTTTACTGACCTTGGAAGGATGGAAGGCTGACTCAACCTTGAGCTGGTGAGAATTGAACTGCTGGCAGTTGGCGGAATTAGCCTGCAATACTGCATTGTAATCACTGCGCCACCATGACTCTTAATAAGTAAGGCGAGGACTACCTATAGTAGCTTGCTTCAATAAAGCATTAGTCTTAATCTCCTTGTGGATGTAATTTTCTAAACTGGTTTACCTATTGGGGTCAATTGGGGTCCAGAGGTATATTGGTGAAGGTACTGGATTAAGAATGAGGAAACATAGGTTCTATTCCTCCTTCAGACTGCCAATTACCTAGTGGCCTTGGGCTATAGAGCCTAGGTGGCGCAGTGGTTAGAGTGTTGAACTGCAGGCCACTTCTGCTGATTCAATCTAGCGGTTCAA
>JANHFL010008458.1:0-13554 GCA_032468155.1 Oxyrhabdium leporinum
ATGCTGACTCTGTAAACTGCTTAGAGAGGGCTGTAAAGCGCTATGAAGCGGTATATAAGTCTAAGTGCTATTGCTATATTTCTGGATATGTTCATGACAGAATTGGATCTTGTTGAGGTTGTTATTGAGGATGATGATTGGAATTGGCTGAAGGACTTAAAGTGCTCTTCTAGCTTTGTGGTTTCTATAATTGTTATGTTCTAGGCAACAGAAGAATTACTTAAGTAGTAAAATCTCCAAGATATTTGGCAAAGTACTGATGAAGGGGGGGAAAGGGGGAAAGAAAATATAAAGATACTATTCAATGCAGCTAGATTCTTCGGAACAGAGATTTCTAGGATTCAGGTTTCATAGGAGGCTATGTCTAGGAAGTTCTTGGTGCTCTCTGAACTTGACAGCACCAAGGACTCCAGTTTAATCCTGAGCTAGATATGTTTTCTTCCATTGTTATGTCTTTAAATAACAGGAAAGAAAAATGCTATTTTTTAAAGAAGGTGGTCAAGAATTGAGTGAAGGTGAGAATGAAGTTTAAATTGGAACTTGGAAAGTCTGTCTAGGATGACCCTCCCTGAAATTATGACATACTAGGATATATTTTAGAACTAAGGCGAAGAGCTGCCTGTTATACACTATTTGTAAATATGTGGAAATAAGTAATTAAAATGTCATAACTTTCAAATAATCTAAAGACCAAGCCCTGCATTATGTATTCATCCTCTGAGTTTTCATCTGTCAGAGTGCACACAGTGTGACTAGGTGAGACAACGGAGGAGCAAATACAGCACACAGGTTTGTATTTACAAATAGTGGTTTTTATCCTAAAAAGCATATATACACACACAAGTACTTTTATACAGGCCTTGATATACAGGAGCAAGCAGTAACCGGCTTCAGCACCGAAAGCATACATTGAGAGAAAGAGACACGCCTCCACAAGGTCTGTCTTTATAGTGCAACCTCTTAAAGTGGTAGCAGGCCAATAACCCTGCTGACTCATTGCTACTGTTACATCATCTTTATAATAGCACAGTATTACAGCATTACAACCTTACAGCAGCTGGTCAGCTGTTAAATTAGCATTACCCTGACACTCCTCCCATTTAAAGTTGAACAGCTGAATGCTTTAACATATTCATGATGCTTCCTATCTCTATTATGTTCACGCCTCCTGTTTCAGTTTCTGCTCTCACTGCAACAAACACTACTAGTACCATTACTACTACTACTACTACTACTACTACTACTACTGGAACTGCTCCTAATTTCATTTTGTAATGATTTTGTACACACTGTCTCAACCATTTCCATTACATCCTGCTTACCATTTCTGAGTTGAATACCTTCACTTTCTCTGTCCAGCTCAGTCTGGTTTCTCTGTCTGCCTGACATTCTCTTTAACTTTGGCTTACTCCATTTATCGTGTTCTTTATTAGGCAATGACCATGTCCATCTCTCTTGGTACTTATGGGCTTCATTACTTATACTACCCACTCTAACCCCACTTGCAGTGAATTGCTCAGGAGGTATATCTTTATTACACCTTTCAGGTCTCCTAGGTATAACTGTTTGCCTTGGGTTTTCCTACTCACAGGATACACCCTGAATTTTTCCTCCTTATAAACAGCGCAGTCTAAGTACGTCTTGCACTGGTTTGCCTTTGCCTTTGTCTTTGCCTTCTCATGCCTGAATCTCCTGTGCCATGAATGTACACGAATCTGTGTCATGAATGTCATGTGTGTGGGTGTTTCTAAATGTTCGTGCACAACCATTCACCTGTTTTCGTAAGCATGTACAGACCATCCTTCTTAACCCCTCGTGCACGAATTCTTCCACCTTTCCTGATGGAGTACTGTCTTTCTGCAGACAGTATTTCATACACTTGGCTATCTAACCTGGAAACACTCAACAGATTATGATCCAATTCAGGTACATATAGGACATTATCTAATGTTTCTCCTATCTCGGGCACATACACTTTATCTGCCCCTTTAACAGCAGTTCATTGACCATTGGCCAAACTAACAAATGTCTGCTTAGCTGGTCTCAAGCAGAAAATGCTTGTGGGTTATTAGCAATATGTTGACTCATCCCACTGCCCAACACTCAAGTGTTCCTGGTGTTTTCAAATGCTGTTGCTGCCAGGGAAAATGATGATGAAGAACCACTCCTCATGTGTTGAGTAGCCCTACGCCCTTGTCTCACTGGTCCTCTACTTCTCCTCTCAGGGAAGCATCTCTGAAGATCCTCTGTAGACCCACACATGTAGCACCACTTCACTGTGTAAACAGTCTCAGCTTCTCTGCCGGCATCCTGGAGATATTGTAGATATTGGCTTGTGCTGAGCATTATCTCCTCCCTTTCCTGGTACCTGTCCAGCCATTTCTGTTCTTCTTCCAACAATCAGCCAGTCAAATATGTCATGGTTAAGTCCCTTTCTTGTATGGACTCTAAGCTAGTTTGCTAAGAATGTCCCATGAAGAGTCCAACAAACTGAGCACCAGATAAACCTTGTGTGCCTCAATAAACATAATTCCTCTTTCCTCTAACTCCAGGAATGTCTTTCTCATAGCCTGCAGATGTGTGGATATGCTCTACCCCAGCTTCAGTTGTGCTTTATACAGTCTCCTAGTCAGCAACACTTTACTGCCCACAATCTCTCCAACATACACACTGCGCAAAGCCTCCCAGCACTCTTTCACAGACTGGAGACCTCTCACATGTATCAGCTGACCGTCCTCCAAAGCCAGAATTATGCTAGCTAATGCCTTTTCATTTCTTCTCTGATCCCCATCATCCAGGACTGCTGGCGAAGTAGTAACTATCATCCACATCTCCTCCCTTCTCAGGTGCATCTCCATCTTTACACTCCAGGAGAGGTAGTTTGTCTCATTCAGCCAAGATACTATGAAACCTCCTCCCATTACACTGATGGAAGCCATGTTGCTTGTTTCCATTACAAGCACTAACCACTAGCAAACCACAATGCACAGCCCCTCTGGCTCTGGTACAAGCTCTCACTGGATTTCTCTTCTCTCTGGTTTCTCTAGTCACTCTAGCCTTCTCTCTAGGCTTCTCTCTGAACAGGGCCCATAACCTGTCAGAGTGCACACAGTGTGACTAGGTGAGACAACCCAGGAGCAAATACAGCGCATAGGTTTGTATTTACATATAGTGGTTTTATCCCTACAAAAGCATATATCCATACAAGTACTTTGATACAGGCCTTGAACAAACAACAATAAGTAATTAGCTACACCATGGAAGCAGACATGGAGAGAGAGATACACCCTTAAAGGGTCTCTCATATATTACAAGCTCTTAAAGTGGTAGCAGTCAAATAACCCTGCTGACTCATTGCATCATCATTATAACATTACAGTATTATAGCATTACAACCTTACATCAGCTGGTCAGCTATTAAAGCATCATTGCCCTGACAAAGATTTTTGTAGGTACGGAGATATCATCACATTTGAATACATTTTCCAAGGCTTTTGTGGCTGCTCTACCATGTGCTAGTCTGTGTGCATTGCTTAGCTGCTTGTTCTTTTACTCTTGATGGGACAAAAGGCAGAAATTATCTACCCTTTTGATATCTTTATGGTCAATCCCAAGGCAGGTTGGTATACCTGTTATCATTAATTTGATCTGCTTTAATTTTAGTCACATTTTTCACTGTGAGTCGGATCTATTCCCTCCCCTTTTTAATATCCACATTAAACTGCTAGGTGTGGTCATCTGATGGCATGGGTATGGTATCATCAGTATCCTGATGCTACCCCAGCTATACATCTCTACCCCTGGCAGGACAGATGTTGTTGTAGTGCTACCAAAGAGCCTAGAGGCTTTAATGATGGGGATGAATCAACTTTGGCTCAACCCTGGCAAGACAGAATGGTTCTGGATTTTTGTCCACCCCCCAAGTCTGGTGACTTATCTTTGACTCTTTGACTCTGGATAGTGACCAAGCTGGTGCAAAATTTGGGAGTTCACAGTTTCTGCTTGATGAGAAGATGGTAGCTGTTGCTGTGGCTCGGCAGCAGCCAGTAAAGCTGGAGGCAGATTCAGTCAGTGAGGAGGTTGGGGAGGAACATGGGCCAGTCCTGGAGTCTGGGGGAGGCTCTGATGAGTGCTTTGCATTGGAGGCAGAGTTGGGGCCAAGGCAGTCTGATAGTTATCAGCTGCCTTCAGAGTCAGAGATCAGTGGGGCAGAAGAACAGCTGGAGCCTGTTCCCAGTGTGCGCATGCACAGAGGTGCCAGGAGAAGGGAACAGTTAAGGAACAAGGGTCGACTCGGGAGTAAAGGCTGAGGTGGATGATGAATGGCCCCTCCCATAGCGAATAAAAGAGGAGTGAAAGGGGAGTGGTGTTTGCAGGAGACAATTAGTTCAATTCATTAGGGTAAAGATCTGTTCCTGACTTCTTGCCAATAATTGCTGCTACAGCGTGGCGTTTCGAAGATATCGGCTTGGCAACTCTCCAAGCCTGACAAAGGTCTGTAGTTGTGAAATCTCATAAAAGACTGTTTGCCGGGACCTTGCTGGAGAGGAATTCCCTTTAACCTAAATGAAAGAGGTTTTATCAGGATGAGGAGTCTGCTATATGATCTTGTGAAGCTAGGTCAGAACAGCTGTAACTAGGTGGCCTTTGCCCAGATCCATCTTGAACACTGATTGTTTCCTTTCTAGTACCTGGAGGCCTTACTCACAATCATTCATGCCTTAATCACCTCCCAATTGGATTATTGCAAAGTGCTTGATATGGGGCTGCTCTTGAAGATCACTCAGAAGTTACAACTGGTCTAGAATGCAGCACCACACAGAGCATTGGGTGCCCATAAGTTTGCCCATGTTATGCCTTTATTGCATGGGCTACACTGGCTCCCACTTTTCTTCTGGATGCAATTCAAGGTGTTGGTTATCAACTTTCAAGCCTTACGTGGCACTTAGGGGATTGCCTCTCCTAAGAATATTTATCCATCCCAGTAGGCATGTTCCAGTCCCTTCCAGAAATCTTGCCATCTAGTTGGACCTCGGAAGGGTGCCTTTTCTCTGGCTGTGTCTAGCTTGTGGAATACTCTCCCATTGATTATTTGACAAGCCCCAACCCTTCTAACCTTTCAGAGGGCCATTGTTTTTTTTTCCCCTTAAAGTACTGGAATATCATTGTGTAAATAAATAGTGTGGAATGAGCCTACTGAATCCTAAGGGGCAATTAAAACATGGGGTTTTTGTTTTGTTGTTTTACTGTTGTTTTATTTATTGATTTTATTGTTGTTGTGAGCCTCCCAGAGAGGCTTAAAATGGGCGACCATATAAACTTTATAAATAAATTAATAACATGTATCTAAAAAAGAAAATCAGGGCAAAAAAAAACCCCTTGGAAATGAAAGGATATGCCTTTTGAATGTGATCATTTAAAAAAAAAGAGCAAATAAACTTTAAGAAATTAGTACCTGATCATAATTTCATGTCTGAGCTGTGTGTCCATTAATGAACTTTTACTATTCAGGCAGTTACTGAAACCTCCTTGCCCATATTCAAAGAGCACAGAACTGTTATTATACCTTTATAGTTATCTTCCTGAACCTGGCATTTCACAAATAAGTTGATCTCTGATCTTCCCAAATAAATGGACATTCTGGCTGGGGAATGATGAAAGCTAAAAGTTGACCACATCTGAAGCACACTAGTTTAATCATCAAAGGCAGGAAATACCATTAATCTGAAGGGATATTCAAAGTTTAGAGGGGGCATTGGGCTGTGCAAAATGCTGCCAATGACATCATTAGCCACAATGGCTTTGCTGATACTTTGGGGATTGGGGCGGATCTTGGAGCTGCTGTCAAGATACGCTTCTAAAAAAGTAACTGTGCATTCCAGCAACAGAGGTGACCACCCATTTTGATAGCTTGAAAACATTATTAGACAAACCTGTAAAGTATACGACTACTACAGACTGTCAGGATAACTACTCACTGCCTTCAGGATCAGAAGCACTATGTCAAACATTGGGAGCATGAGAGAAAGTGTATGCTATTCTGCTTTTGTCATATTTCGAGATTCCCAGTAGAACTTTTTGTTTCAGAGATAGCACACATAAGTATCCACCTCGCCTAGGTTCTGGCAGCTGCTCCAACTGCTAGTATCAGGATTTGGTCCTCTCCTTCAAGACAGTAATTTGTCACCAGAAGAGTGTATATAATAGCAGATCCTGGGTTAATGCAGAACTAGGAGATCAAATGGAAAATCAGTTCAGACAAGATAGGATTGACATACTCTCCCTGAAGAGAAATCAGAAAATCCCCAGAGCAACAAGAGACGTTCTGTGCCAGGCTGTCTCATTTCTCTGAAAGTCATTCCTGAAAAGCTAAAAGGAGAGTATTGGAGAAACATTCAGATCCTATTCTATTCACAGCCACAGAAGTGTACAAATGCTGTATATGTACTGTAATTTTACTAAAACAGGCATTCTTGTAAACTACTGTGTATATTTTAATAAAGTTTACATTTACCATTTGTAGCATACATTTGGTGTGTGGTTGGTTTTAATTTATATATCACACATATTACATTATGTACTTTTCCAATATCAGATTAACAACATTTCCTCTAAAGCAGAGTGGAATCTCAAATTAAAGCAGGCAGTTTTGATTTGCATTTAAAAGTCAGGAAAAGAGGGACCAGTCACTCATTCCTGTATATATTATACAACTCACCTCTTACATCAGGGGTATCAAACTCAAGGCCCAGGGGCCAGATCTGGCCTGTGGGGTACTTAGATCTGGCCTGCAAGGCAACCCTGGAAGCAGCGAAGGACTGGCTCATGGTGCTTTTGCCAATGAAATGGGCTCCTGAGCTCCATTTCCGGCTGCCACGGCCTCTTGCAACCCTCTGCCAGTGAAAATAGAGCTCAGGAGGGTTGCGTGCGAGCCTGTTTTTGTTGGCAGAGCGCTCAGGCCACCACAGATGCCCCCAACATGAGTGACATAGATCTGGCCACACCTAGCCTGGCCACGCCCACCCCAGCCCCCCGAGATCAAACACAACCCTGATGCAGCTCTCAATGAAATCAAGTTTGACACCCCCGTCTTACGTGATGTCCTGCTTGGAACAAGGTCCCAGTCAATGTCATAATCCAGAACATGACTCCAACCAATGAAGAGGCAATGAGGCTAACAAGGAAAAATAAAATTGAAGATTTTAAGCTTGAGCTTACTGAGCTTTATCCCAAGAATGTTATACTTTCATATCTTTCTTCATACAGGGTTGATTCCTCTTTAAAGGAAAATCTAGATGAAGAGAACAATAAGTAACAAGTTACTTCTGGAAACCAAAATGGAAGTGGGAGCTTTGGTGTTGTTATGCAAGAACCTAACCTTCACCCTCAGGTTGCAGGTTGATGCCCTTGGTAAGATCTACTAATCTTACTGCCTCCCAATCCTAATGAGCGCTGGCTGCAAGCTACCAGTTCCTGTTGAGGAATAGAACATCTTTGACTATGAACTACAGATAAGAAATGTCCTTGTAGGATCAAGGAAGGCCATCTCTGTCGAAACAATGCTTCTCCAAAACATCTGGTTGCTGATAAAGCTCTGAATTAATACAGTTTTAAGTGTATATACATTCTGTATAATATTAGAGTCATCAGCTCCTAATTTGCATCTGCTAGGAGAAAATAAACTAAAACATGCATAAACATAATTTGTATTTTCATTTGTCTTACTGTTAGTTTTCTTTCAGACATAGTCCTAATTGTCACTTAGGCATTTCTAATCACAAACACCTGTCAGTTACTACTGATATTTTCTCCCCCTTTTTAATTTCAACAACGATGCAAAATGACCAGAGGCTGATACCATGAAATTTGTCAACTTTATGAGCATAATTAGCAATGCTTTCAAGTGCATGATAAGAAAGACAAGCACCAGAATCTAGAGAACTTTCTTTGACCTTGATTTTTTTTTATTCCAGGCTTCCTTACAAATTCAGATCACTTTTTGAGTGAAAAACTCTTTAATACTGAGGACCAAATATATGTTACGTAAAAGGGCTTATTACAATAATCACATATTCACTGCAAATTTTCTACATCCTATAACTCAAGGCACAGATAGAAATCGTCTTCACCCCTCCCTCTCACCCCGAAAAGAAAGTGTGTGGAAATAAAAGGAATAATGAAAATGTTCAATAAAATCATCTGCAGTAAATAGAGGAATGAAAGCTATTATTTGACCTTTAAATTCCATAAATGTATCCACAAAGCCTAAAGCACCATTGTATCTCAGAGTTTCCTGGATAAATGCCTGCTTTCCACCATCGCCATCTCTCATAAAGAATATTTTATCTGTACACCCTCTGATATCCAGCTGTACTTAGAGAAGATGCTATGGGCGACTCTGCTAAATTGCTACAGTCACAATTCAATGTATTGGGAGTATGTATTTGCTTTTCACGTGTATAGAATTGAACTGAGACTCCAGGGAAGGCTTGCACACTTTCTGCTTCTTTTATGCTTTTATGATAACATGGAAAATCAATCCAAGTGCTTAACAGCAAACTATTTCATGTCTGTGTGCTGCTTTCCTTAATTGCTCAAGATGTTTCTTATTTATTCACGTAGTAAACCTGATCAAAGAGTGGTTGTATATTCTCCTTTATAGCACTGACAGGGAACAGCCTTCTATTTGAAGGCACAGGTTTGCATACAGTAATATATAGAATGTAGCAACAATCAGGCCTCATAGACAATTTATCATATAAATTACATTAAATGTTTGCCATTTTCTTCTAAACATTTTGTTTGACATGTGATCTTTGAATATTCCTAAATATGATATTTACTTTGAAAATGGAAATTAATAAAATATTGTTGAGATTGGCCTATGGAGCCTGACTTTTGGTACACCGTTGATTGATTAGTTGGTTATTTGAAGGATTATTTCTCCTCAGTTACCTCTGCCTGTCCCATCAGAACTTGCAGGAGAGGCATGTCACTGACTCTGTATGAAAGAGTATAATTAGTGGACCCAGGAACACAGTCTTTACAACCGTAGTACCCATTATGGAACACTATTTTCCTGAATCATAGATTGGCCCTGACCCTTTCCTCCCCTACCCTTTAGGAAGGCCCTGAAGACATAGCTCTGGCATTATGCCTGCAGTCTGCCAATGGTGAGGGCATTTTACAATGACTGTGTTAAGCTGATGAAAAAAAATGGATTCTGCCCCTTACTTTTTGCTTTAAATGGATTACGGATGGTGTTTATATGTTTGTTTTTAATGTTTTTATTGGATTGTTTTGATCTGTTGTGAGCTGCCCAGAGTCGTTTAGATGAGATGGACAGCCCTGCAAATTGAATTAGTAATAATGATACGTTTATATGGAGAATTACCGACAACTGCAATATATGTGCTATATTGTGCAACAAAAATGCTACAAACAGATGACCTGGGCTCCTTCTCAGTCTGCTGCCCAAATAATCCATGTGTGATGGACAGTTACTGGGCCCTCCCTAAATCTAGTTCTTAATCATTAAACTAGATTTGCATTGGACGGTCCTTCAGCTGTTTATCAACCTGTGTAGACTTTCAACTCCCAGAATCCCCCAACCATCTTCCCCTCCTTCGTATGCCATTGGTTTTCCCTCCAACCTCCAGAATCCTCTGAACCCACTTATGTTTCTCCTTTTGTTTTCACCACTTGGTCTCCTAGCCTTTTCAAACTGACGAGCATTGTTCCAAGTCAGGAGAATGAAAACCAAGTCTGCCTCATTATGTATCCATTCTGCAAAATGGGTTCAGAAATGGGAAGTAAGTGAATGAGCTGCAGTGAAGGTAGTAAAGCTGTTTTAAGTATAAGCTACTGAACAGCACTAATAACGTTTGCACATGAGGCCTCCCTTTGCTGAAGATAAACAGGCTTCGCTTGGGTAAGTATCCAGATGGGTATTTGGGGTAGGAGACATTTCAGTATCCTACATCCAGGCAATCACGTTCATTCCATCATGGTGGATATAAGTGCAGGTTCTTTAACAAAAAGAAGAAGAAGAAAGAAACGAAAGGGTTACATTCAAGATACCTAAATAGCTAAGCTCCATTCAGAATTATCACTATTCCTTCTTATTGATGCCTCTCATGCCTCCAGTATCGGCCACATTTGTTAGAACATGATGTCTGGGTATCCAGAGAAATTCTGAATTGGGCTGACTAATGGCACTTGTGAGGTGTTCCTGGAAGGAGCCAGTTTAGCTCAGTTCAGGCCCATGAACTTTGGGGCTTTTGATTTTGAACAATTATCTGGCAAATTGGGAACGTGTATAAACAGCCTAGGGAAAGAAGCTTACCTGAAGGTGTAAATAAATGCCAAAAAGCCTAGTACAAATTTTACTGTTTTCAGATCCAGCCAATTCAAAGATTTGACTATGTTGTTGTTTTTGTTTCCAGGCCTGTATCTGAAAGATAAAAGAATTAGCAGATAGTGTTAAGCTTTGTGCTCATCCAGATAAAATATGTTGTAGGAATGTTATAGGCTATGGAAATCATTAGTTTGTGCAAAAAATAAAGTTGCATCGTATTGTGCAGTGCTATACAAAGATCTTTACTTATTAAGTCATCATTTAGTTCTAGACAAAGAATAAGAAAAACAAATCACAACTTTTCTTAAACATAGGTGAAGGCTTACAAAATTGATTTATGTGGTCCGTAGGAATTGAAAATGATTTATAGTATATAGTCAATCATGCAATATTTTTAAAAACATAATTTTATTGAAAGTTTTAAAAAGCAGAGTAAAAGCAAATAGAAATAAATAGAAACTAAAATAAGTAAGAAGGGGAAAAAAGGAAGAAATAAATGAGAAAGCCACAGTGCAAAAGGAAAAATGGTAGAAGAAAAACAGTTAATAGCAACAGCACTGACACTTTTCTATATCATCCCATAATGCTTTACAGCACTCTCTGGGCAGTTTACAAAGTCAGCATATTGCCCCCAATATTCTGGGTCCACCTTTTACCAATCTCGGAAGGATGGAAGGCTGAGTCTACCTTAAACCCATCAGGATCAAACCCCAGCCTGTGGACAGAGTTTGCCTGCAATACTGCATTCTAACCACTGCACCACCAGGCCTCAGTGAAAGAAAAGAAAAAAAGAAAAGATACAAAAGTGGCTTCCAATCTTTACAACAGTTATACATATAATTACAGACTTATCTCTTTCTGTATAGTTACGTTGTAATTCTTAACATATCAATCAAAGCTTACAATGTAATATTTTATTTTAAATAAGGTAGAGGTAGAGTTTCCCGTGTCCAGTTGTGTCCAACTCTAGGGGGCGGTGTTTATCTCCATTTCTTAGGCAAGGGAGCCAGCATTGTCTGAAGACATTTTTTGTGGTCACGTGGCCATCATGGCTATACGCCTAGGTGCATGGAATACTTATCTTCCCACCAAAGTGGTATCTATTTATCTGCTTGCATTTGAATGCTTTTGAACTGCTAGGTGGGCAGGAACTAGGACAGGAATAGGAGCTCACCCAGGGGTGGGCTTCAAAAGTTTTAGCAATGGGTTCTCTGCCTGGTTGCTGGGTGGGTGTGGCCATGGTGGGCGTGGCCTAGTTGGCCTCTTGCACCATGGCGGCGGGGGGGCATTTTTGCCCTCCCCAGGCTCCAGAGGCTCTCTGGAGGCCAGAAATGAGCCTGTTTCTGGCCTTCCCGAACTTCCAGGAGGCTGTTTTTTTCCCTTCCCTGGGCTCTAGAGGTTTTCCTCGAGCCTCCAGGAGGGTGAAAACGGCCTCCCTGGGCTCCGGATGCCCTTTGGAGGCCAGAAACGGGCCCATTTCCAGCCTTCCGGAACCTCTGGGAGGCCTGTTTTTCACCCTCCCCAAGCCTCCGTGCGAGCCCTGTACTTACCTGGGATCTAAAACAGGCCACATGGAGGCTCCTGGGAGGGGAGCGGCAGAGTGGGCAAGACCAGCCAGGAGTGGGATTTGGTGGTTTGCTGAACTGCACAGAATCTTTGCTACGGGTTCGCTCAAACCTGTGCAAATCCCTGAGCTCACCCCATCCTACTGTGCTCAGGTCTTGAACCAGGCTGTCAGCTTTCTAGCTGACTATGTATTTTCTTTTGGTAATTAAAAAAAGTGTAAGATCACATATATAGTAAAATATACACACATACCGTAGAGTAAGTTCTCTTAAGTTTAGATCATTACTCAGGATTGCAGACATTCCAATTGATCTCCTACAGAAAGATTCAGCCTTCTTGAAAAAGGCTAGGAGAAAGTGTGGTCAGGTTCTGAGACTACCTATTATTACAAGTATAGCAACCATCTCTCTGAAGCTGGGAACAGATAAAACTAGGATTTTTAAATAATATGTATTGCTTATATTAATGGCTGATTATATTATGTGCCATCAAGTTATTCTTAATTCTTAATGACCACATAGATAGACTTTCATCATAATGATCTGTCCTTCCAATGGTACACTTTTGCTACTATAACTCAATTCATCCTCTTTACTGCTGTTTGTCCTCTTCCTCCCTTTTTTGGTACCTTTCCTAGCATTAGACCTTTTTCCAGAGAGTGGGTTTTTGCATAATGTGTCTGAATAAGAATAATTGAGCCTGGCCATTTGTGTCACAAATGAAAACTCTGGATTGATTTCTTCAATTATATTGCTTATATTATACAGAAAGACAAGAAAGAAAGTGGAAATATAACAAGCATTAAATAAACTAGGAAAAAGAAGTAAAATATATGCATAATAAGAAAGAGAGGAAAAATAAGCCTTTTTTTTTAAACAGCACCCAGAAAAATATTGGTTAGATTTTCCTCTATACCAATTGGAAACAAGTTTATATGCAGAACACAGATTCTTTTTATCCATCTCAGATTTCAAATTGGGCCTTACAGAGTCTTTCCATTTAACTAAAATATTTTTAGCTATATCCAATGCACAATAAATCTAGGTCACTACATTCCACATTTTTGGTATATAGTTTTGGTATATAGTTCACTAGATTAACATTTTGAACCCATTTTTTTCTGTAACAGTGCCATGTTAACAAACTCCTGAATATTAACCTAAAATGGAAAATCTTGCAGCAGGCATATGTATTACTGTCCCTTTAACTATTTTATATTCCAGCAAATTGGATATTCAGCTCTTACTAAACATCCTTTACTGTGTCTAGTACACTAAAAAAGAAATTTATTGAATTATCTGCATCTTAAGGTCAAAAGATACATATTTAATATTCTTTAAAACTAACCTATTGAGCTTTCATTCTCCCTCCCCCTTTTATTTTCCAAATTACTAACATATATTTTCATCTTCCTTTATGTAAAAAGAAACTATACTTACAAAAATTAAGTTGATGTAGGGTATTAATACTATTTTTTACTGAACAACCTTAGAACAAAGTATTTATCTGAAATTCTCAAACTGGGGTTATCCCAAAGTGTCAGTTTCTTATGGAGATCAATTTTATCTTTCCTTGCAACAACATTGAAAACCATCTTTCTGGCTCTAATGCAGGAAAAACAACTGGTTTGA
>JANHFL010008458.1:23669-36442 GCA_032468155.1 Oxyrhabdium leporinum
GCTGTCTGATGACACTTCCAGCATTTATCTGATTTATCTTTAAACATTCTTGCTAATCTTGCCGGTGCTAAGTGCCACTTTTTATAATTTTTTTAAGCAATGTTTTCAGAGGTTGCTTGCTATTGCCTTCTTTCTCCCTAGTGTTAGGAGAAAAGGACTCACCCAAAGTTATCTGAATAGCTTTATGTCTATAACAGGACCAGAATATTCAATCTCTGAGTTTCTAGCCTGGTGTGTTTCACCCCTTCACAAGCTGGCTCTCAAATTAAATATATTTATTATTAAAACCATATCAAGCCATGTTTCTATTAAAGAAAAGTAGAAGATGCAAGTAGCTTACAAAAATTAAAATAATACAGTATTACAATATCATGTAAAATTTGCAGGGACATGTGAACAACACAATTAATTGCTTGCTAATTTTAAGTATCAAAACCGACCTAGTAGAACAAATTTAGGGAAAGCAAATAGCAGCGCCACAAAAATTATGCCACCAACACCCTAAAGGAGCAAGGCACTTACGTCTCTCTGAATAATAAGAGTATTGTTTGTTGTCCTTTCCAGAAAAATCAGGTCATAAGCAGTGCCACTGAAAGACTTTTCTACTTGGGTGTTGCAGTCAGAAGGCCACCAATAGCACTGTTATAGAAGCAGTTGCTATATTAAGTGCTTTCATTTTCTTTCTTAAACAAGCAAAAGGAATTGCCTGCTAACAAACTATCATGTCTCTAAACTATTATTGAAAACGTCAAAATAGAGCTCCAAAAGTTGTTTGAATATAATAGTTTAACTCCATTAAATTTGCTTTATTGGTTTCTATTTTTTTATTAATCATTTCAACACAATGAGATATTTATATAGCACATACAATTAATATGCACAGAATAAAAAGTTTTAAATGAAATATGCCAAAGCAGTAAGCCTAACGTTTTTAAAATTTTGAAAATGTGAGTTGTGCCCCATTTTAAGAACTTTTTGGCCACAGTTATTAAGCAAATCATGCAGTTATTTAGTGAATCTGCTTTCCCCCATTGACTTTGCTTTTTAGAAGCCAATTGGGAAGGTTACAAATGGGGATCACATAACTCAGAGACAGTGCAATTGTCACAAATAAATGTGTTATCAAGCACCCTGATTTTGATTATGTGACCATGGAAATGCTATAACGGCCTTAAGTGTGAAAACTGGTCACTATTTTCAGTGCCTTTATAACTTTGAATGGTCATTAAGTGAATGGTTGTAAGTTGAGGACCACCTGTAGAAATCTCCATTGCTGAATTGGCTCTGAGACTTATAGGATTAGACATAGTGAGACAGTCACCTTACAAGAATAAAATTTTGGAGGACAAAATTGTATGGGTCACACAGAATGTGGTTTACCCTTCAGCTAGCTTGCTGCCTTTAGATACAGTGGAAGAAAATATCCATTTCCCAGTGTGGATTATAGCATGTGCCTGCCTTTTTGCCCCTAACAAAAGTCAATTTCAAGTCTGGTTAGCTTCTACACCTGAAAAGGGAAAGAGAACATTTTCAGATGAAAACATTTCAGAATGTTTTTGTCAGGCAATAAGACATCTCAAGACGGAGAATAGAAACAGAACAGTTTTCCTCTAGTCCAGGGATGTCAAACTCACATTGTCATGGTGACATCACGTGTCATATAGGGACCTTTCCCCCCCTTCGCTAAACCGGGAGTGGGCGTGGCCGGCACATAACGCATCCAGCCAGCTGGCTGGGACTTTGACAGCCCTGCTCTAGTCCATAGCACAAACCTTGGTCATGAGAATAGATCATGGTGTTGGGAAACAAGAGATTCAAACCAGAAGTAAGCAAAATTTGGGAGGTACATACAGAATTTTGATAGCAGATCATGGCTGCTGTCACAAAACTACTGCTATGAATGGTGTAGTCAATGACACAACTTCCATTTGCACAAGGCAAACAAGTGAGACTGTTCACCACCACTTCCAGTGCCCCCACATTTACTTTAACCCATTTTCTGGGTATGTGAGGCATAAAGTTTGTTTTCTAAGAATATTTACAGAACCCTTGTAAAATACAATGGCATTATTTTAAATAAATATAATGCTAATGGATAATTGTTGCTTTGCAACATATTAACTTCTCATTATTTTTAATGAAAATAATGTTTTTAAAAAGTCAGATTAAAAATGAATTTATTTTTTTCTGCTTGTTGTTTGCAAAGTAATCAAATACAGATAAAGGCATTATATATTTTTTTGATAGTAACATAATTCTTAAAATAAAAATTCTTTAAAAGCCTCTCTTAGCAGGATGTGTGACATCTCATTGGTTATTCTTGTGAGAACAGATGTACTGAAATTCATTTGACAGGCCTCGAGGTTGATGACTATAAAAAATAAACTCAAATGCATCTGATTAGTTATGTAGTTTCTCAGAGTATGTTATAAGCAACAGGTATCCCTAACATTTCATTAAAAATAATATTTTCTACTTAGGCATTCTTTTGCTCTTAGACTAGCAGATGCCTTTTGCATTTGTCAATTCATATTCTTTGCACCTTATTTGTGTATATTCTTCACACCTGATTTTTGTACTCTGAAAACAAACTTAGTTTCTATTCCTGTGAACAACCCTTGACCCGTCCTTCTCCCCTGCATTTTTTTCTGTGTGGTGTCAGGCTCTTTGGTAGCTGCCTAAATCAAAAGTGATTGTTTTCCAGCATGATCACTTGTGTAGTCTTTAGTAAAATCTATTGAGATGATGGGATGGTGTTATACAATTATTTTCAATTTAAAACAATATAGTGGTTAAGGTGTTGGCCTACAAACAACCGGGGTGACTTTGGACCAGTTGCTCTTTCTCAGCCCAATCTACCTCAAAGAATTGTTGTGGGAAAATTGGATGTATAGGTAGTCCTCAATTTACGACCACAATTTGTTGCACTTGCCCTCTGGCACATCTTGCCCCTCAATGTGAGGTTGACCTCAACCTTCCTATCCTTTCATAAGGCCTCAAGACCTGGCTCTGCCGGAGACTTCCGGTTGTACTTCCGGCGTTGTTGGCAGCTAGGACGACAACCACTGCGTCCCTGCCCCAAGCTTTCCCTGTCGGAGGACTCCAAAAGGAGCTACAGCCACTCTCTAGGGGTGATGAAGCAAAGAGGAACGCCTCGAAGGTCGAGGAGAGCCGCGTCTCTTCTCTTTGACTTGGAAAATTCCCCTCATCCGAAGGCGAGGAATAGCAGCAGCCAAAATGGCCACCATGAAGTCGGAGGCAACCAGAACACCTAAGACTATGTTGAAGCGAAGTAGGTGAACAGTGGTTAGAACTGGGTGAGAATGAGCTTTTTATCTTATTTGAAACCCCAAAAGAATCTGTAAAAGGAGCCACAACTACTTAATCAGCTGCGATCTTGGCACTCTGGAAAAATTGTTCAGAGCAATTGAAAAGACTATATTGAAATTTAAGTAAAGAGTGCCACCTGCTGACGAAAGGAAGAATAACACATTATTAAAATTGTATTTGTTAAATGTGATAATATGGAAAGGAATACTACTGAAAAGACCCCTGAGGAGTATAATATAAGATTGGACTGATAAAGGGATTTAAAAAAGTGTTGGAAGATACAAAAAGCTCTCCAGAGGAACAATAAAGCTTGGGACATAAAGCTTGGGACATAAAAAAATATTTGGACTATTGCACAAAAGAGGGACTCAATAAAACTTAACAAGATGTCACATCAAGAAGAATGGAGTGGAATTTGGGAAGAGACAGCATCAGCAATTCAAAATGCAAAAGAGGCATGGACAAGACACTGCCAGGAAATCTTGAATTGATTGGAGACTACAGATGAAGATCTGGGAAATACAATACAAGGGACACTGACCTTTCAAGACGCCCAGGAAGAGGAGGAGTTAACTGAAAGAGGAGATGAGAAAATGGGATGGGCAAAACAAATGGAACAAGAAGGAAAAAAAGAAATAAAAGCTCAAATAAGTGGGATGGATGATAAAAGCCAAAGGGAGAGTACTTTAAGGAAATTAAAAAAGAAACTGGGGAAACAAAAAGACTTTTACAGGAGAGCGAGAGGGGCAAGAGTAGATATCCTGCAAGCTAGAGAATGGATAAGCAATTGATAAGCAAGGGCTGGATGTTTGATCTATTTCTTCTGTAGTCCACTATAAGCTTTTTGGTCTTCTTGGTGTTAAGGATCAAGTTATTGTCTCCACACCGCGAAAGCAACCAGTCTACCTCATCTCAATAGGCAGACTCATCCCGCCCCCACAGAAATGAGTCTCACCACTGTTGTGTCATCTGCAAAATTAGTAATAGTATTACTAGTGTGAATGGGAATGCAGTTATGCACATAATTAAAGCTGCCTCTTTATAAGCCTGTGTTTGTGTTTGTGTGTGTGTGTGTGTGTGTGAGAGAGAGAGAGAGAGAGAGAGAGAAAACGATGCTGATTTATGTACAAAGTGGGCCGGGTTTGCATTACAATGCTGTTTTTTCATCTGACATCTTGCCCGTTTTTACTATCCTTTCAGCTGCTGTTGCTTTGAATGCTGCACTTTGATTTGTTCAATTTTTTTAGTTGCACAATTCTGCCAGCAGAATTCTGCATGAATTTTTCTAGTTTCCTCTGAAATAGGTGAAAACATCCTCAAGAGAGCTTGGTTCCTAGCTGCTACATTGATATAATTATGCAGTATTCTTAGCTGAATATGAATGTGATTTGTCATTACTTTCTTTCCAGTTTTAAAAATATATTAGTTGGGGATTCGTAGGCAGCTGTGGATAGCTATTTCTATTTTTTTTTTTCTATTTTAGGTATAGAAATTCTTTTTAAATCAATGCTGAACCTCCATATGATCCATTTAAAAGAATTATCCTTATTTAACACTGTGTGAGAGAGTGAAAACTTTTCTCTATTCATGTTTTCCATGCCATGTATTAAATTAAGGTACTTCCTTTTATGTTGCCTTGCCTTCAGACTAAACTAAAAGTTCCAACACTTTAATGTTTTCTTTCAGGAGGTCCTTGGAGAGCTAGTACACTGACTAGTGCCCTGAATGTCTCTATCGGAACAGAATTACCAGCAGATAATTTCCCACGTTAGTGTCAACAAGATTAGCAGCATCTTTTAGTGAGGCAATGGACTGAGCCGGATCCAATAATGTCTAATTTATTATGTAATTTAAAGTGTTACTTGGCATTTTCCAACTAGGAACCCAAATCTATTTCTAATGCTCCGAAGAGAGGAGTTGCAGCAAAGCTGTCTTTTAACAGAGATTTTTAAAGAATTTACATGGAGCAACTTTTTTTATTATTATTATTATTATTAAATTTATATACCGCCCCATTCCGAGGACTCGGGGCGGTTTACATATAAAATGTAAAAATATAAAAATTTAAAAATCCTTTAAAACCCCGTTTTTAAAATTAACCCTTAAAAATTTAAAACCCATTTAAAAACCCCTCAGTCAAGAAAGGCTTGTCGGAAGAGTAAGGTCTTCAGCTCCCGGCGAAAGGTCTTCAAATCCGGGAGCCTCCGAAGTGCTCCCGGTTGGAATCTAGTGAATTGGGCTAATAAGGTAGGATCAATGAAGCTGACTACACAGTAGAGAATGTGTTTTATTTTATGGGTTGAGATGATGTATAAAACGTGTTCTGCTATGTGTGTAAGATCTGGGAACAGAGGAAACAGTCCCTGAGCTGAGAGAGACTGAGATCAAACTCTTCAGAAAGCAATAATGTGTTTCTCCTCTCATTTCAATTTTGTTCAAGGTCTCTGACTTTGCCATGTAAATAAAGATTTTGAATTTGTATGAATCTGTGTATTAATCATGGGAAAAAAAAGCTAGCTTTTAGTCTGACTTGTCATCAAATCAAGCAGCAGAACAAGAGATTTGCCTCTTTCCTGATAAATCAGTGGCAGAGATTATGTCTTTTGAGTAAAATAGATGATGGCAACATATCTACTCAGTTTTCCCAAAGACTTGTAGAGTACAGCAGCGTTGTGGGAACCAGGGCCTAAGCAACCAAAACCAAAGCATGTATCTGTTCCAAAACAGTGTTTGAAGTCATGTAGAGACATGATGGATGTTTCTTTTTTTAACCTTCCCTGAAAGGATGGATGTCCATGTAGTTTGCCTGAGTTAAAATATAATTCTAAAGCAATAGGTTCAAAATAGAAAAAAATTGCTTTTCATTAAGATGTAAAGCAAAGACATATATTATGGTGGTCTTTACATGGCTTGTTAAAATATTACATCACAGTTTAAATAAATAGTAGATGTGTTGGTGTTTTTGTGCTGCCACAAAGAAGAGATAGTCAACCTATTTTCCAAAGAACCAGAAGCCAAAACAAGAAACAATGGATGGAAACAAATCAAGGAGAAAAGTAACCTAGAACTAAAGATAAATTTCCTAACAGTGAGAACAATTAACCAATGGAATGGCTTGCCGCCAGAATTGTGGGTGCTCCATCATTAGAGGCTTTTAGGAAGAAACTGGACAGCCACATGTTTGGACTTGCATAGGGTCTCCTGTTTGTGCAGGGGATTGGACTAGAAGACCTTCAGGGTCCCTTTCAACTCTGTTATTCTGTTCTGTTCTCTATCTCTTTCTTGCTATGTAGTGATTGAATACATTATGGCAAATATCAAGCCCATACAGGTGGCAATATGCAGGAAGCAAAAATGGTGCAGATTCCAATAAAATATCTTTAATGCTAATATGGGAGCAAAAATAATCTTAGCAACTATAATGGGGATTTCCTAGATTCTTTTGTAGTTGAATTAATTGAGGCAGAATCTCTTTGAAATGCTTTTTCCCAGATGTCTTCCTCCCTGGATCAAATATATCACCTGACTTGTCCCCAGCTGGGGCAAAAGTTGATTGCCCTAGTTTATATAGGCATCTGTTTCTAACAAATGACACTAAAATGATTAATCATATGCCATGATATCACAATGTAAATTCTGCCAGTCTCTATTTGGATTGCTTTCAAAGATTAAAGAGCAAAGTTTGTTCTGTAATGTTAGGATACATGCTTTGTCACTTACCCACTCTGTCCCCCTCTCTCCACAAATCCCTATAAATCACAGTAGATGGGTTTGTTCAGCATTTGTGCTAGGCCAAAACTGAATCACATTGTGATTTCAGTTTAATACCATGTTACCCCAAAAATAAGACCCAAGCAGGAAATAAGTCCTAGCCTGATTTTTAGTGTGCTCCCAGTATAAGCCCTACCCTAAAAATAGGCCAGGTTGGATGACTGGAGAGACGTGGCCAGCACAGGAGGCGGTGAATGCATGGGGATTGACGGTGTACGGCAGCAGCCACATCCCATGCAGGTGAGTCCCAGTGCTGGGTCCTGCAAGCAAAGGCACAGGGGAAGGGCAGGCAATCCTGCTGTCACATCCACGAGCAAGCTGAGATACAGTAGGTCACCTGATTTCAATCCATCCTACCATCTCTCAGCTTGCCCAAGGCCACAACAGGGCAGAATGCTGCACAGTGCATCAGGATCACCTGCCCTCCCCTCTCCACCACCCCCCATGCCTCTGCCTGCTACTGGTACCATCACAGGTCAGAATCACCTGTCTTCATTAAATCTTGTCAATCTATCCCTTCTCTTAGCTTGTCCTTACTATCTGTGTTTCCCTGAAAATAAGCCCTAATGCATCTTGTGGGCTCCCCAAAAATATAAAACCGGGTTTTATTTTGGGGAAAACATGGTATATGAATGTAATCTGTATAGTTTAAAAAGCAACAATTGAGGAATGTAAATGACAGGGATTTTCTGCTCTTTCCTTCTATAGTTCTTTTATTCTGGGATAAAACTATTAAAATGTGCCCGATTGTCCATGGAAGCAAAGCAAGAACAAAACAAATGTGAAGGGATAGGCTTATGCAATCAATCAAATATTAGAGAAGTTGCTACTTATTCCCAAATGTTGCCTCAGCATTTTAGATGGATCAGACAAGAAAAAAACTTGCACCCATCATTCAAGTTCAGGCAACAGCTAGAGATGAATTGATTAGTAAACCACAAGTGTGCTAAGCTGTAAGCAAGTAGGATGCAAAAAACAAACAAACCCACCAACAACCACCCAAACCTAAAGGGCTTTTAGTAAGAGGTTTTTTTAAAAAAAAAAAAGACTGAGAAAAAATGGACATATTGCTAAAAGTTAGAAAAAATATTTTTGCAGTTTAAGGTAGCAACATAAGAATTACTTTTCATTTATGACACATGCTTGTTCCAAACATATGGAATGGCTGTGTTTTAGACAATACGTTGTGTCTGTCTTCCCAGCACTTTTTGAAAAGTCCCCAGATTTGAGTAATTATAGGATTTTATTGAATATTAGTGCATTTTTAATTCAAGGATATTAGTCTTCTCTTTTTACTTTTCTGTTGATGATTCATGTTTTAATGTTGAATTGGTATTGCATCTGATAGTATATACTTCTTTTTAAATGTTTTTATTAAGTTTCATTATAAGATAAAAATATAGAAGAAACAAACACTAGAAAAGTAAGAAAAGGAAAGTGAAAAATGCAAAAGAGAGGAGGGAAAAGTAGACCTCTGACTTTCTTTGGTGCAGTAGATTACAAAAATAATAGACCAATATTTTGCTTTATATTTCACAACATTTGCTACATAATATGAAAATCAACAAATTTACATACCTAAGGAACTACAACCAATTAGAACTTCATTGCCAGCTGGTAACCCAGTGCCTGAGACTATTACCTGAATATACACCTGCATTTCAGTTACCTTAAAAATGTAGGCTAACCAAATCTGTATTTGAACTTCTTTATCAAGCCAACTGGTCATTATGGTGGCCCATCAGCTGGGTGGATCAAAAACTGCCCCTTCAGAACAAAGCAGCAATATGTTTTGTCAATGTCAGTGTCAAACCCAAGCCCAAAGATGAGAGAGCAAAATCCAGTTGAGGCCATATCTTTTATTTGCTTGCACCAAAGGACAGAATCTTGCCACTAAAGCTATAATGTTCTAATTTACTAGTCATACCCTGAGGGGTTCTAGGGTATGGCTACTCTGAACTTCTTCCCTCTTCCCCCATCCATTTTGGGATCATGCAATTTCTTAATCCAGACCTCTTTTTAGGAAAGCTCTGTATTGCCAAAATTCCTGCCCACTGATTCTTCAGAGACACATTCAGTGACAGTCAGAAATTGAAACACTTTTACCTTATCTTATTATTTTTAAAAAATGAGGAAAGCTTGGAATGTATCACAAATCCAAACCTCCAGCCATGACATCTGATCACAAGGGGCTCATCCCACTCAAGTAACAGAATTCTGCCATTATCTGGAAGAGGACTCAATTAAGATTGGCATAGTGTGCTGGAAAATGTGAATGACAATAGGTAAGGATATTTTGGAACAGGAAGATGAAGTTTCCAAATTTTCAAAAGCTTTATCTGTGCTATAACTGCCTCCAATTCTTTCTGAGTAGGAGTTACTGGAACCTCAACAATTCAGACCTTACCCTCTCCGACACTTATTTAATAAAAAACAAAAAGTATCACAAAGCCTGCTTTATCTCTCTCTGGCAGCACTACAGAGTTGCAGGTATCCGTAGTACTGTAAAACAAAGCACTATGAGAATGTGGAGTTGGATGATTGTCAGTAAGACCAACCAGTTCTGTTATCTGACTCTTTATTCACTGTAGCTCAATTGCTGCCTCAGTATAAAATTTGCATTGTTATTATTAGAGGCACCAGTCAAAGAATTGGCAAGTTTGCTTAAATTAGTATATGAGGTCCATCCTCTTCATTGTTTCCTGAAAGGACTGCTTTCTAGAGCTGCCACTCACAATGCTTAAATAAAAAATAAAAGTCATAATTGGCAGCATACCCTTTCTGTGCAATACTGCTCTCTTTCTTCTCTTTTTTTCTTTCAAGTGCCAATTTTCAATCTATTGCCTATTTTAATTAGTTAGGCCTTGCTTTTTTGCTTCCCTATTCTCACAGACCTCTCAACCTGCCGCTAACTCTGGAAAGATGCTTTGGTCCTTTTTTCCTTGGAAGTACTGCAGTTCAAAACAGTAGTGCAATTTCAGTATACTGTTATAATGAATGTTAACAAAGCAGTTGTGAAAAAAAGCAGAGAGCACTATAAACCAAGCCATACCTGAATATTTTTTCTTATTTTCATATTGTAAGTCCTGCTGCAAAAATTGTAATAAGATTTGTTTGCTGCTGGCTTATTACAGAGTGTAGATGCATCACTTTGGCTCTTATGTGTGAACCTATTCACTATGGATTACACAAGGAACCATGATTTAAAACATCTTAGGTTATCATACTCTTGATCCTTGTCATTGTATTATAATGATAAAGATCAGCTGTTGTATGCCTTCTTTTCTCTCTCTCTCTCTCTCTGAAATGAATAGCAAAATCCAATATATTTATGTAAATGTCAATTAAGTGGGTTGGTAGACCTTATAGGCCTTTTTTAATAATGTTTCACATGATATTTAAATATACTGCACTAGAAACAAAGAAAAATATTTCAGATGTGGTCAATCTTTGGGAGAAATCATTTTAGTTGTATCATCATGATTAGATGATTTATGCATTTACAAAAAACAAAGTCTGCTCCAAAACGGGAGGATCTTGACCCAAGTCTGCAGTTTTTAAAATTCTCATTGATTCATCCTCAGTTGGGATTTTATAACAAGATCAAAATATTGTAAATAGGTGAGCAGGCAGCCATTGTTGTATTATGATGAAAGTATTGGATATAAAATAGAAGACCCAGATTTAAGACCCTGCTCAAAATTGGAGATCTCATTAAGAGACTTCAGGCCAGCCTTTTTTGTTCAGCCCAACTAACCTTACAACTCTATTTTGCAGGGGATAAAATTAGAAGAAACATCCATGTTTATTTTTTTGCATATTCAAGGCTACCAAACTCCAGAAGCCAAACATCCAAGTGGCTTTACAAATTAAAAAAAACACCCAATATTATGTAAAAACAACCATGATCTAAAAATTATCATAATATCCTACCAGATACCTCCAATCCAAACACACTAACAGAAGACCTGGTGGGAAGAAATCCAAAATTTTAAAGATTGTTTGAAGGTGGGCAGGGTGGGGATGGTATGAATCTCAGTGGGTGCATGCATGCACTATTCCAAAGGGCAGATGCTGTGACAAAGGAGACCTGTTTCCTGGATCCCAACAAACGACATTGTTTAATTGATGGTATCTTAAACAAAACCAGCTCTTTGTTAATAGACTGATATATCAGGAGGTGAACAGTCCCTCAAATAGGCCCTATTTGACAAGGGGTATTATAAGTAATAGCAAGATTTGTTCATCACTGTTTGTGCTGCACATTCTGGATGTGCTGCACATTCTGGATCTGCTGTAGCTTTTGTGTGGTCTTCAAGGGAAGCCCTGGATAGAATAAGATGCTGTAGACCAACCATGAGGTTACTAAAATATAAAGAGAGATCTGTGATTGAGCAATAGGAGTAACTGACATATAAGTTAAATGTATGCAAAGGCCTTCCTAGCCAGAACTGCCACATACTTCTTCAACAGGATCTGAGAGTCTCAAACGAAGCCCAATTTAAAACCCAATTTAGGAAAAAGGTAAAAGACCCGAAGAACTGGGTATACTAAGCACTCTACAACCTCTCAGTTTTACTGAGGTTGAGCAAGATCAGGTTCCTTCCCATTTAGTCTCAAGCGGTTTCCAGACACTGGGTCAGACTCAGACCTTGACTGCATCACTTGTTGTTTTGGATAGAGATGGACAACTATCATCATATTTATAATGCCTGAGACCAAACTAATGGATAACCTTTCCCAGTGGACTCATGTACAGCTGATATTAAACGGAATGGAAAAATAATTGATTCCCTAAGTCATCTCAAAATTGGAGGCTTCAAACTTTACTTCTTTACCTCCAAAATCAAATGAAAATAGCCATAAAGAAAGGAAGAAAAACACTACAAAGAGTCTGTTGGGAGAATCTGAAACACTGGCCCTTAAAAGAATGCAGCATCATGCTGAAAAGCGATTGATCTTCCCAGTTTACTCTCCCACAAATCAGTGTTAGAACTGTAGGGTTCTCTATCAATTAATGACTTGAAAAGATTTTGCTTCTTTCTAGCTGATCATCTGTATCCACAGCTGTTTGCCCTACTTGCTAACTATCCAAAAAAGGAGAAGTACAAGCTCTGCCCAGGGACATCTGGAAGGTTAGAGAAGACACTTTCCATTTTAATGAATAAATGGCCTCTATCTGCTTAACATCACTCGTGTGTGTCTATAACAAATACAGGCAGAATCAATTTTCTTCCCTTCAAGTTGCTAATTAAAGGCCTTCTGTGATGTGATGTACCAGTGAAATGGCTGTTTGGATTATCCCTGCTTTCCCTGTACTGTCACAAAGTCTCATCCTTTTTTTCCTGCACAGAGAACTTAAACAAAGCCATTTCTGAGACAGCCAGAAAAGGCCAAAGATTTGGGAGTAATGATGTAAAGCTGTCTTCTTCAACCTGGTGTCCTCTTGATGTATGGAATATAGCCCTCATCATCCTCAGCTGAATAGCCATTGCTCATGCTACTTAGGGAGGGTAAGGATTTGCCATCGAACACATCAGAAAACCTATTAAACAGAGTTTAAAAGTTGTTAGCTGCTCAGAGTCTTGGGAATGAGTGATGATAGATAGATAGATAGATAGATAGATAGATAGATAGATAGATAGATAGATAGATAGATAGATAGATAGATA
>JANHFL010008458.1:36542-62409 GCA_032468155.1 Oxyrhabdium leporinum
ATCATCTGTCTAAATCATCCACCAGTCACAGCAGTATTGTGACTGGCAAATGGAATCCTGCTTTTTTTTTGGGGGGGGGGGGGGCGTATACTGTCAAGAACAAACAAGGGCAGCAAAGCCATTTAGAGAGTGCATGAATAGTGGGAAAGCAAGTTATTTATATTTTATTATTCTGGCTACAGAAAATATTCATCCCCAGCCAGCAGCTTCCAGAATCTCTCCCTGTGGCCTTCAGCTTTGAGGATCCATTTTCCCAAAGAAGAGCAAATGACTGTAAATGGTAAGGAAATAAGAGAACCATTGAGCTCATCAATGAGTCTGTATGTGGGAGCTGACATTTCATCCTGTGAGATGCCAGCTTGTTAAGATAGTTAATTATTGTTAATTATTGTTTTAAATATGTTGGTGGCATTTTGAATGTTATTATGATTCATCCTTTGCTACAAGCTGGAACAGTTATTATGCAAAGTAATCCCATTCATTAAAGAAGTATTGATATCTTGTCTAGTCTTTGTGCATCTTGCCATACTCCTCTGTGTAGATAGCCTTCCAATTTCTGTTTATTATGATAAATCCTTCTTTCAACTCCAGTTAATTCACAAAACTTTTAAGACAAGGATAGGTAATATGCACAAGGCCCTGAAACTCTGCAACAGGAATGTCCAACTTATGACTTCAACTCCCAGAATTCCCCAGCCAACATTCTGAAGTTGACAGGTTTTAAAGTTGCCAAAGTTGGATATCCCTGCTTTACAATCACCAAAGTGTCCTCTGATCATAACTACTAAGTACACTTCTTTGGTTTCTCATCATTTTGGGATGAAAAATATGCTTCACTTGGTTACAAAAGAAGACATGGTCAGGGTTTCTAGTAAGAAAAGTAGACAAAAGTCTGTAGGCACTATGTAGCTATCGTAAATAACTTAACAATATTATTGTTCATCCTAAAGATTCAGGCCATGTTATGAAGAACAATGATGGTATTGGAAGCCTGAACCATGAGACAACTTTGGAGATCCTGCTGGAGAGGTAAAATTCTGAAGCCTAACCTGCTAGCAAATTTTTGTCCACCAGAAGTCTTTAACAGCTGAGTGGCCTAAATGGAAATACAGGTTCCCCAGACATAAATATTGATAAACGTTCTCCCATTTTTCTCAAACATTCTCCCATGAGTCTCAAGGAGACATAATTTTTAATTGTTGCTGTGCAGATAAGAATGTATGTCTCCTTGCTTTAAAGAAAACTCATTCAGTATTCAGGACCCAAGAGAAACCTGTTACTGAGATGCTGATCTTGGAAATGGAAAAAGATAGAAAACTTATTTGTTCTGCTTTCAGGTACTTTGTCCACAGTGGTACAATCACCACAGAAGACAATGGTATGCCATAGTACAACTGCATAGGTAACTATGTAACAGAAGAGCTCAACACATTCATTTATAGACACCAAGCTCCTTTTTGTCTTCTATTTTATCACCTAAAAATACTGGATTCTGATCAGTCTTGTCATGGAATACTACTCCAATTTTAGAAAGTTTAGCTATTCCTGGTGGGTCTTTGACCTTCTGTGGTTAATGTGTATTTTTATCCATCAGTCATTCTTCCTCAAACTGACAGGAAATACTTCTTTGAAGTGAGCATTCTTCATATAGTTCATTAAGCTGAGTATCTATCATGAACCTTCAAAAAATATGTAAAAAGGAATGAACAGTGGACTTCTACATTGACAAGCTAGAAGGTGGAAACTTATTTAATTTGCATGATTTGATACTGTCCTATTATAGTAGAGATGGATAATGTTCCCAAGGGGCCATATGAGGAACTGGGACTGTTGTGGAGGACTGAACAAATAGCTCCCAGCTGTGCTCCAACCACTTGCCATGCATAGACTGAAGAAGCGGTGGGTGGCTGAGCCCAGATACTCCACAGGTTACTCCAGGTTAGGAGTGAATACTGCACAGGCATTGAAAAGCACTTACTCTCCTTGCCCTCCTGCAGCTGTCAACTGACTGAAGAAGCACACAGCAACTGTGCAGAGCTGGACGTGACTCAGCTTCTTCTCATGCCTTTTGTAGTGCACTTTTTTACATTTGATTTCTAATTTCCAATTGACCTCACATGGGTCAGACAGGGACAGCCAAGGGACCAAATCTGGCCCGGAGGCCACAAAATGTCCAGGTATGTATGATACTTTTCTTTTGGTTTCATACTAATACCGTGTTTCCACGAAAATAAGAGCCAATTGGAAAATAAGCCCTAGCATGATTTTTCAGGATGCTCGTAATATCCCCAAAATAAGCCCCAGTTAAGATCATCAGTCAGATGGATGCATTTAGTACCATATTTCCCCCAAAATAGACCTAACCAGAAAATAAGCCCTAATATGTCTTTTGGAGCAAAAATTAATATAAGACCAGTCTTATTTTTGGGAACATATGGGTATGTATGTAAGAATAATTTGGAAAACATGACATTAACTGTAAGGATCTCAATGTGATGTGAAGTATATAGTATATGTTGTATATGTAGTATATAAGGTATATGTTGAAGTTTCAACTCTTATGAAGAGCTTTGGCTTTCTTGAGCTTAGAATATAGAAATGAATGATAATTTTATATCCCTGGAAATAAAACTAGTGCGGTGATTTTAAGGAATGAATCCAAAATATGATTTTGTTATCTAATTTTGAAAAGACTCATTACCTTGTGATATGGCCCAGATTTAATGATAAAATTAATCCTTGATTAATTTCCCATAAATATTTATACTTAAATGAGGGTTTTTTCAGTTCATTTTTTTTCATTGCTGCTATCTTTAGTTCATATAACCATTATTACACATATAGTTTTTTTCACTGTATTACTAACATTCGATGTATACTTTATTTTTGTATTCCACTAACAATAAATATTATTTTCAAATGATCTCTAGAAAAAGTTATTTGTTGGGCCAATGTACAAAAGGATGTGTTCTCTCTGGTTCAGCCTGGCCAGCGTTTCTCAACTTGGGCAACCTTGTGATGTGTGGACAATTCCTCAGCCAAGACGGCCTTTGCTAAGAATTCTTGGAGCTTGAATACACATATCTTAAAAGTGCCCATGTTGAGAAATCCTGAGGTGGCCTCTGGTTTCTGTAAAACCAGAGTATTATTCCATAATACCTAAATAAGATGGCTGTATGACAGGAAGAGGTAAAAATATAGATATGAGAATCGGGCTGTTTCTACTCTAGTTCATCAAACCATTTGGTATAAAACAATTCTCTCACCTTTGAGGTTGACTTCTTTCTTGACTTTTCTGATTGGCAAGCTTGTTTTTGATGTTCTAACTTTAGACTGTACTTATGACAAGATTGGCTTGACAGATATTTTGGTGTAATATTCTAATTAGTCAAGTGCCAAATATGAAGCCACGACAATCTTGTGGTCTTCATAAATAGACCATCTTCATGATTATCATCCCCTATATTAACATAAAGTCTCATTCAGTTCAAGTTTGACTTTTGATGCCTACATGGACATCTTATTTTCTTGGCAACATTATGCAAATGGTTTGCCATTGCCTTCTTTTGAGATTTATCCCCCCACCCCCAGCTTCCTCATCTAATTTGCACGTTTACAATTTCTTGTTGGTCTCCCATCCAGGATCTACAGCACATAGTGTCAACTCTGCTTAAGCAAGGTTAGCTAAGTGCTGCCAACTGTTGTAGCCTATATATATACACATTTTTTCTACTGAACTGTAAGCATTGGTTATATTGGTTTCTGGGAAATGATAGTAAATAATAAGCGACAGTAGGAGAGGAATATTGACTTCATGTGCAGGTTCATCAGCCTCCTGAATGCACTCATTTGGCCAATCTGCAATACAGAATACTGACCTAGATGAGCCTATAGTTTCATCCATAGGATTTTTCATGTGTTCTTAATAATGAATAAAGGTAAAGGTTTCCCCTGTCCAGTTGCATATGACTTTAGAGGGTGGTGTTCATCTCTGTTGATTGGCCAAGGGAGCCAGTGTTGTCTAAAGACACTTTCATGTTCATGTGGCCAGCAGGACTATATGCCATGGCACATGGAATGCTGTTAACTTCCCACCAAAGTGGTACCTATTTATCTACTCACATTTGCATGCTTTCAAACTATTAAGTGGGCAGTAGCTGAGGTAAGTAACAGGAACTCATTCTGTTGTGCAGCGCTTGGGTCTCAAATCTGGGTTGCCAGCTTCCCAGCTGACAAGTTCAGCATCTTTAATCACTGAGCCATTGCACTCTCCTAATAATAAATATCATCATTATAATCAAGAATCTTCTTGTGATGAAGAACAAAGATACAAAGATACAAGACTGCTTTCATTTGTAGAGGGGGAAAGGTTTACTGTGATTTCCCCTCCCACCAATTTTTAAGAGGATATGGGATGGGAATTTTAAAGTACTACCATAAAGGATGGATGTTGTATAAATTCTCACAACAGTTTCACTATTAATGCTTAAAAGTGTAGTACAAAGGGGATCTTGGACATGATGAAAATCTTAAGAGTTCTTGCCAATAAGTGAAAGCTGTTGCACCATCCTTAGTTCTGCTGATCTGCAAACCATGAAAAAAGAATAATAAAAAAAGTCTACCTCCATTCGCAAAATGTTAAAAAAGTAAAATGAAATGCAATCTTTCTTAACCAGAATCAACTCAGGAGAGTCATTCACCCTGTCATTCGAAAAGTACACCTTGAAATTTACCCTCTTAAATGGATGGTGATTGAGTCTTAATTCCACCAAGAGATCTGTTGCTAGTTCAGCCTAATAGTTTATTATTATCTCTGACAGACTTCTTTGCATCAAATCCCATTTTACAGTCTTTTATAAGAGATATTTATGTAGCAAAGCAGAGTACATTTGAAGAGGCCTTTTCCCAGTTCAATAACTGTGTTGTTTTTTTTTCCACCCTGCCTGTTAAGTCAGCTGTTACTACAAAGACAAACTCTCTGTGCAGATCCAAATCAAACAGAAGCTCATCTTTAGGGGATGCCCCAGGCTCAGTCAAATAGAATAGTTTCCCATGGAGGACACCAGGGTTCCATACTAATCGTCCTTATTCTTTTATTATTGTGCTTTGTTGTGACTGAGCACTACCTCATTATTATGCTTAACACAAAATGGGGGGGAGGAACCTGTCATTGTTAGGTGCATTTACACTGCAGCAAGTAACTCTCATGTTTAGCTAAGGAAGAAAATACTGCACTTTGCAAAGAAAACAGATAAATAGTGTCCACGTTAATCCTCTTTAATGAACGTCCACTGAAATCTAGCAAAACTGCAAACCTCTTTATGAATCCTTTCAGTTTTTCAGAAGAAGCATGAGATTGTGGATAACTACCAAGAGAAGGAAAGGACAGTAAACGAGGACTATTCCACCAATCTATCCCTAGAGATTCATCTTTGTGCTTCCTGTTTTCCCCATTTTAGGTTGTTTTTATTTTATATAAAGATATAAAAAGTGGTTTTCCCCAAAGCAAAATAGCATAAGTGTCATACCCTGTCCAGACATGGTGCTCAGACTCATTCTCAGAAATTAAAAATGATGGGTGGTTGCAATCTAATGGTTTTGAATATGTATCTACCCATCAGCCTCTCCCCCAAAGGGGGAGGGATAAAATGAAGAAGTAGCAACCCTGCAGTTTTTGGTAAATGGCTTTTTATGAATGGCCACATGTAAATGTGATAATTTGTGAAAAGGGAAGTCCTCCCACAGGACAATCTATGGATGTGCCCATGTTATTATTTCAACATACAAAAGATGGGACTTTATATAAGCTTGCCTAACTAGCAACTGACAATGATCATGAGTCTATTGGAGAGAAGAAAACAGCAAAAGTAAAAATAGTAAGATCTGGAACTAATATAAAAGGACCACAATCAATAAAAAATAGTGGCAACTGAAATATAGAGAATTTTAGATTTATGATATCTATGAAGTATAGGAAAACTTCTTATGGAGGAAAGATACAAAATTGATTGAGACTACTATTTTTTTTTGGAAGAGCATTTAGGATGTGGATATGTAAACAGACCTGGAGTAAAAACCATATGTGATCTCAAATCATTAACATTGCAGAGTGCCTGCATCCTAAACAGGAATGCCTAGATCAACCTTGTCTTTCTTATCAGTTAGAGGACATAGTTTTCAATTTAAAAAAAATGAACTAGAGTGCAATTCCTTGCTTCTCTGCTAAATGGATTGCAATGGAGGCAAATGGAGCTGACCTGAAGATCATCCCTCCACCTGGGATGGGATCCATGATGTTAAGATGATCTATGTTGCCTTTGTCTATTTCTGCAACAGTAGGTTTCCCTCAAGCTCAGTTACCATTTGCCTTACCTTAAAAGCCAAGATACTAGGCATAAAATGTTAATTAGGAGTGGATGGATCTTTGTTTCTTTTGTACAGGTTCATTTGAAAATGAGATCAATCTCATTTGTACATTAATCTGAAACTTTAAAACAATTTTCATGCATTTTTTAAAATATTTATGAACAAAATGTGCATTTCTGAATACATTTAGACTCAAAATAAATATTAAAAAGGGATTTTATTTAAATATGCATTATTAAATTCATGTTGATATAAATTCAAAGAGTGAAAAATCAAAGGGCAGCCACTTCATGATCTGAATAATTAATCCGGATGGTGCATTAAAGGTTGTTTCATACTGAAATTTGCATCTTTCTCAAGCATATCCCCCTCATCTATTCACCTCACCGATCTCATTTAGAGCTTAGCCTAGGAAGGCTGTCTGAAGAAGGTTCAGCTTTAGTGTCAAAGTAGCTTGAATGGGTCAGACTAGCAGTCTCTGCAAAAGCCTTTTTTTTTTTGTCCTCAGTATAAAATAAGAAAGTATATGCTGAATAAGAAAGTGACAATTTCTTTATTCATGGCACAAGCCATGAATACTTGATTATAGTATTATATACTTGATTCAGGATACACTAAGATCTGTGGAACTCCAGTTCATCACCCAGGAACTTCTTAATCTCTCTCTCTCTCTCTCTCTCTCTCTCTCTCTCTCTCTCTCTCTCTCTCTCTCTCTCTCTCTCTCTCACACACACACACACACACACACACGCATTAAGTTGTCTTTTATGAATAAAACTGCTTTCAAATTATAAATTCACAAGATATTCAAACCAAAGAAGTCATAACAGTAAAATGAACAATAAATAATAGCAAAGCACAGCAATGACACTAATTAGAAACAGAATTTAATTTAGTAAAACTGATAGAATCATGTATACCGCTAATAATTAGAACAGCATCTAAAGAATTTTTTTGTTAAGGGGAAATTCATTTGGGAAAAGAAATGTTCTAGAAAGCAGCACCATTGAAAACACTCTTGTTTCTTTTAGCTGCTAGCCAAATAGATCTCACAGGAAAGCAGGCACGTAGGGCTCCTGAGGCTCATCCCAAGATGGTGAAGATAGTATTCCTTCCAACTTCATCTCCAATTATTTCACGATGAATGCCACAATCAATGCCACTTTAAACGCAAAGGTGCAAGATTCTTCACATGCACAGTAGGCATAGCTTCTCTCCAATTATTGCTACCATATGGATGAGGCCAAAAAATAATCTTGTCTTCCTTTTTTCCCCCATATCACTAAGGTTTCTCCTTTTGAAGTTTATTCAGGGACTTTTATTTGTAGATTTTTCAACATAATCCAACATGCAGGGCATGTTTTTAAAGTTTCATTTTATGTTCTTGAAACAAGCTGTATCTTGTTCATCTTTATTTATTTGGATTCAGTGTCCTATGTTTTGTGAAATTCACAAGGATTTAGCTAAAAATCCCTCCAGTCCCTTATCATGGAAGAATAGCAAGTAGCAAGAATAACAACAACAACAACATAACAACAACATCAGTATATTTAGCAACTACAGTTGTTAAAAAGCAGTGTGAAATTAAGAATTTGTGAAACTGTTATTTGATTTTCTATCATTATTCTTTGGCCGTTGGCAGACAATAAACAACTTTTTACATGGCTGCTGTCATGCCTGTTATGTGGATTGCTGAAAACCGTGCACAGAAAGATCTAAGGTCTTCAGGAGTAAGAACAGCACTATGGCACTCTTATGGATGCGTTACACGAATAATCATATAATAGCATATTGAGACTACAGTCATGCCAAGAGGCATTCTCTTGGTCTGTGTGATAAATAGTTCATTATAAGATTTTTTTAACTCTGGGAGTACATCAAAACTGCTTTTGTATTGTATTGTATAACTCAGCAATGGCCGACTTGAAGGACATGGTACGGTTGCTAAACAAATACATGCAGGGTTATAATCCCTTTATAGAAAGAGAAATGTTAACTTTATTTTCATTTGTAGGCTTGAACGTCAGCAAATTCTCAGTAGATTAGATTTTTAGGAGAGCTGAGATTTATGCTTGTTTTGTGTTTTAGCAGTACGGTATCAAATAATTCTTCTTTGAGGCATAATAGAAATAATGCAACTGCTACTACTAATAATGTTACAGGCAAATGCTGTCTTGCATTTTGCTGTATTAATAAGTCTTGTGAGGAACCTTCTTTGCACCACACAGTGATTAATCTAGCCCTGAGGACAAATAACCTTTAACTGTACACTATCTCCCTATTCTGATCTACAGCTACTTCATTCTTTCCTGAGTCATTGGGGAACAGAGTTACTCATGCAAATTATGCATGTTCACCATTGGGCTCTTTATACTCGATCCATTACCACTTGACAAGTGGCTGCTCAGTGTGTGCATTCCATTGATATCGTTAAATCAGAACACCTCACACAAGGTGGCTCTAGATATGTGACCACCCATTCACAAGACTTCGTTGGTGGCTTTGGCCAAGAAGTAATGAATAGACAGGTATAAGCTAACTTCTAGAAATTCTTTGCAATGTTTTAATTGTTGCGTTATATTGCTTTATTTTATAACTGCTTATTTGATTTTTATTGCACTTTGCCCAGAGTCACATATGTGAAATGGGTAGCTATATAAATATAATGGATAAATATATAGTCCCAGACAATTACTATCTGAAGGTAGGAAACAGCTGGACTGAATACTTGTAGTCCTTGACTTACAACAGTCCATTTAGTGACCATTCAAAGTCACAATAGCACTAAAAAAGTGACTTATGAC
Source organism: Oxyrhabdium leporinum (assembly GCA_032468155.1). Lineage (NCBI taxonomy): Eukaryota > Metazoa > Chordata > Lepidosauria > Squamata > Cyclocoridae > Oxyrhabdium > Oxyrhabdium leporinum. The sequence goes on from JANHFL010008458.1 coordinate 45,713, forward strand.
CATTTTTCACACTTATGACTGTTGCAGCATCCCCATGGTCATGTGATCAAAATTCAGATGCTTGGCAACCAATTCATATTTATGACAATTGCCTTGTCCCAGAGTCAAATTATCACCTTTTGCAATCTTCTGACAAGTGAAGTCAATGGGGAATCCAAATTCACTTAACAGCTGTGTTATTAACTTAATAATTGCACTGATTCACTTAACAACTATGGCAAGAAAAGTCATAAAATGGGGAAAAACACACTTAACAAATGTCTCATTTAGAAACATGCATTTTGGGTTCAATTATGGTCATAAATCGATGATTACTTATAGCATTGCTTTAAGGTGATTTGTGGTGAAGTGGAAGTTCTACTTTTGACATTAATATTTCAACTTGCTTCTTGCCCCTTAGATAAAGATAACATTTATTGTCAATTTTTCTGTGGGCACTCTGGCACACATTAAAAATGAAATTCTGGTGCCTGCTTTCAAAAGTGTACACATACTTAATACACATATAGATATGCTATACACATACATATGTATATACCTACACACTAATGTATAAATGCATATAAATATTAGTCACTGTCCATCTTGAATACATAGCAGAAAGAGGAAACGTGAGAGTTCACAAGGTTGATACTGTATGGAACAAAACTGTGGCTGAATCTGGATGTTCTGCTTTGGATACCACGAAGCCTCTTCCCAGAAGGTAACAAGGAAAACAGGTCATGAAGAGAATGTGTAGCATCCCAGACAATCCTGCTCAAGTATCGCTTATATGCTATGTCCTGGATAGAAGGGAATGGACTACCAATAATCTTTTCTGCCATCCTCGCCACTCTCTGCACCACCTTCCTGTCTGAAGCAATAATTTTAGACCCTGCCCCTTTGGCTGACTTTGCTATTGCCCCAATAGCAAAGTCATCGTGAACAAAAAACATCATGAAAAGCTAATGCCCCTGCAAAGAGCAGAAGAGGCATGGGTGAGGTGCAGTGCCAGCTGCTGTCGTTCTCCCATTATGGATCAATGTGATAGTGTAAGAATGCCATTGTGTATTGGAATAGAAAACGCCAATGGCTCAGAAGAGAAGTGTGCCTTTTTGTGTAATTTATTTACCGCAACTTGTATGTCGCTCCAGTCCAAGCAGGATTCTGAGAGACTTATGTTCTGCAATCAGAAAATTGAAATGTAATCAGTACAACAAGCAAAATAAAGTGATAACTAAGTCAGCAAATGAAGGCAAGTTAAGTAGCCAGCAATGTCTGTCAAATGCCTTGTTTTTTTCAACTGTGACCTTTCTGATGTTTCAGCCTCATCATCTGACCCAATTTAGAGAGTGCTTCGTTCATATCTTATAGTAAAATTCATATTAGTGAGCTAGTGCACCAGGTTACCTAGATTGTTATGCTGGCAGAAAAGAGCTTTGAGAATGTCCATGCCGGGGGTTTCTTTAACAGTGTTAATTGCCTTCTTGAGATCATATATAGGTGAAAGGAGGAGACCCATTCATGGAAAATAATATGCAGTCATTTGGAATAATTGGATGAAAGGCTTGCTTGACCAATAAAGTTTCTTAGCATGCTAACTTGGCAGCAGAAGCAAGAAAGCTCCCAAAAACATCAGTGATGTTTTTGTATTGCCATCTAAATTGGAGGGAGAAACACAATAAAAGTAGATCTAGAGCTAAAAATTACCTGGACAGTATTGCTTTTGTTCTACAAAAGTGTTGTTTCAAGAGCCAACTACAATTATGGTGCTGGTAACCAAGCCTTAATCTTTCTCTGTCAAATTATATAAACACAATTTATCAGCAACTATGGTAGGGGAGACTTCTTGCTTACGCTACTGCAGGTAAGGAGCAGATCTTCCAGCTGGCAATTTCCAGTGCTGGATCTGAGTTCTTGGCATTCAAAAAAAGGAAGAAAAGGTGCCTTGCTTCTGGGCTGTTTGGAAGATTTCATATGGCATTTTTCCCTTTTTCACAATTGTCAGGAGCAGACAATCTACTGAAGTCACATTCAAAATGCAAAGTGAGACTTGGCCTGCAATGTGCTGCTTAACTTTCTCTGACAATAATTTGATGAGAAAGTTTGTTTTGCCAGTTTCAGGTATGGTTCAATATAAATGAAGACTGAGCCCAGGTATTTGCCTCAATAAGTTTTATGCGTTTATTCAGCTGAATAAAGACGGGCTCCTCAAAGCAACAGGGAACTCTGAACACACTTTGCCACTTGTATTTATATGTTTGCTACATTGTCTATTTTACCACCCAGAAGGACTGGCACACTCCACCCAGACAAGCTAGCACATTCTAAATATATAACAGACATGTAACAGAGCTGATGGCAATGAGAAGTTCTGATGACTGTGCCAATACCACTCATTCAGAAACTAGAGGATGTCCTGCCATTTGATTCTTCACTTTTCATAGGTTTTACATGTACTCAGGCCTAATATTTCTTGGTTGTCTGAAGTACCCCTTGCTCTTCATCTTTGATCTTGCAGCCCAAATATTTTTGTGACCCATCCTAGCTCACATCTCCTCCATAATTTAAATCTCTCACACATACTCACACCATATATACAAAACAAAGAGCCTCGTGTTATTTAACAAATTTATTTATTTTTTTTATCATCCATTCACTTTGACCATTCATTAGTTTTGATCTTTTGGGACTTTAAGTTAAAAAAAAAAATCACATGCAGCAGTTTCACCCCAATCTCTAATTGGTAAGTGGACATAGAACTTCAATCTATATTATTATCCCATTTGAGAGCTCTTTTTTTTAAAGCACTGTGTAGGTTTTTCTTCTGATGTCTTAAGGGGACACACATATTGAAATCTGGCAATATGCCAACATATTTAAGTGCATTTCATTAATAAATTGTAAGAGAAAAGATTTAGCAATCCTCTTTAGTCGCTGATCCCTGTTATAAAAATATACCACTGGAATAAATACGTCTGGAGCTCTAGCCTTCCAGAGATTGCTGAGAAGCAACTCTCAATCAGTGGCATCCTTAGCTGAGTTTTTGAAAAAGTCAGGGAGACTTTCATTGACTGATCAAGGCCCTTTTAGACATGTGTAGTCACCTCCATGAAAGTTGTGGGGCTTCAGTCACGCTGATGCAGCTGCCATCTTGATGTTTTTGACCCCCTCCCTGTCCTCCCAGACTTCTCGATACCCTTGCCCAGCGGCTCTTCTGACTGGGGCTGAAATAAAATCTGGAAAGCTGCAAGTTTCCACATTCTGATTTTAAATACTGACTGAGGCTTACCGAGAATTCCACAAAGAGTAAATTATTTAGCTGTTTATTATTTAAAATGCTATAACATGTTGCTTTGTGCAGTTCATTGTGGTTCAGAAGGCAATGAATACAAAATAACTACACCATGCAGCACCCCCCCACCCGACAAAATACCAACTCTATAGCTAAATCTAGTAATTTTAAATCGCAGCAGCAATATACCATAGAGGACAATATTATAAATAAAACAAGCACACGCCATCTAAGGCAAGGACATGTGATCTAGATCTGTTTTGAATGGCCACAGGCAGACTTTTTAAATAATACTTTTATTAAAAGTTTTAACTACACATTGCCTTGCTTTTTGCTGTTTATTTTGAATTATTAAAGCTTTTAAAGATTCTTATGTTAGGGATTGAAAGCACTGGTGTTTCTATCCTTGTTATTTTGAAGATATCTAATTTATTTAAAGCAGTTGATAGGCGATTTCTGAAGGGGGTTAGAGAGGAAGTGTAAATTTAATGTCCTTTAAAGTCTCTGACTGCAGGTGGAGCAAAAATAGCAAATTCTCTCATTTCCCAGTTTTCCCACCCTCTGGAGAACTATGCCTTGCTGTCTCCTTGTAAGGAGCAATTGTATGAAGTGCAACATGGGCAATCTCACATCCTCTCTTTCTCAGAGAGTGTTGAAGGAGCCAATCTACTTGTCAGCTCCCTGTTCTTAATTGCACCTATGGGCTCTGCAACACATTTAGTCCATAATTTTCCCCAGAAGTCTGCCACAGGCAGACCTTAACCCTACAGCAGAAAATCTATACAAGTTATGACCACAACTGAGCCCAAAATGTATGTTGCTAAGTGAGAAAATTGTTAAATGAGTTTTGCCCCATTTTACAACTTTTCTTGCCACATTTGTTAAGTGAATCATTGCAGCTGTTAAGTTAGTAACATGGTTGTTAAGTGAATCTGATTTCCCCATTGACTTTATTGGTCAGAAGGTTGCAAAAGGTGATCACATGTCCCCAGAACACTGCAACTGTTGTAAATGTCAGTTGACAAGCATCAGAATGTAAATCATGTGACCACAGGGCTGCTGCAATGTTTGTTAAGTGTGTAAAATGGTCATAAGTCACTTTTTTTCAGTGCCTTTATAACTTTGAATGCTCACTAAGTGAACTGTTGTAAGTTGAGGACTACCTGTATTAAGCAGCAAAAATATCTTCTTTGATAAAGGAGTTCAGTCCCCAAACACACTCCCAGGTTCCAACTCAATGCTAAATAATCTCAATGTAAAAGTAGTATCATACTAGAGGAGGCATTCTTTCAACTATCTTACCATCAAGTGTATAGCATTTTAAAAGTCATAGCCAACAGCAAAAGATCAGTGGCATATTTGTATGGCTTTGTTCAAATGAGATATAAGGCCTTTCTCTGAACTGCCCATCTTTACAAGGCAATAGAATAAAACAATAATTTTCATGTACATATTTTTATTAGATGGTTACTTAGGCATCTCAAAAGGATTGTTTCATTCTGAAGATAACAAACAAAGGCTACAATTAGTATGCTTCTTAAGTGTGTGAAAGTTAAGGTACAATTTCCTTCATGCACAACTCAGCTCTTGGTGACTTCATGGATGCCAGAATATCTCTCTCTCTCTCTCTCTCTCTCTCTCTCTCCCTCTCCCTCTCCCTCTCCCTCTCCCTCTCCCTCTCCCTCTTTTCCTCCTTCCCTCCATCCCTCCCTTTCCCTCCCTCCTTCTTTCCTGAGCAATACAATAGTTGTGTATTGCTGTGAAGAAAACTTACATGGACATATCAAGCTCAGACCAAATGGGGTGTTTGCGTTTTAACCATGGAAGAGCACTTTGCATTCTGGCAAAGTGATTTTCCCTCTAGATGTCTCTATTTCTCTATCTTTCAAGTGGGGACAGTACTTGGAAGTTTTGTGGGATTGAGATACATTGGGGTGGGTGGGTGCTTATATAAGGACATAATTAAAAGGCGGCAGAGATTGCATAGTGTTTTTCATATCACCTTACTGGTGTACGTCAAGTGCCACTCTTCTATTCCAATAGATAAAACCATGACAGATGTTGGCTTTGCATGCTCGCTCTTCTTTCATAAGCTGTGCAGAATGTTATGTCCAGATTTCTTTCCAAAGTGATGACAGGGTGTGTTATTGCTACATCTATCTCAAGGATTCTAGTTAAGTGTATGATCATATTTCTCTGACATGGGTCACATTCTCTCCGGTGCCATGACTATTCATTCTGTTGTACAAAATGATAAGAATCAAATGTACATTTTTTTAAAGACCTTTGCCCTTCAGTTGCCTTGAGAAAAGAAGCTCAGCAGTTACTTGAGAAATTCTAACTCATCAAGATCTCTCCTATTGCATTGCCTCATTTGTCTATCCAATACATATGTGGGAGATTCAGTCACATCATACCAGTAGGAGAGCTGTCTTAGCAAGCAGGAACATAGGAAGCCGCCATCTACTAAATCAGAGTTTTTGTCCCTTTATTATGATTTACACTGAGTGATAATTATTCCAGGTTTTCATTAGATATCTATCTGACCTACAGGATCTTCTGCAAACAACATATTGAGGCATCTTGACATAGTTTGATTATTATTCTTAACTGTATTATTTTGGTCATGTTATGCAGGGGAATTCATTGGAGAAAGCAATTATGTTTGGAGGAATTAGCAGTAGAAGGAAACCAGGCTGCCAAACAACACAGTGGCTAGACATCATCAAAGCAGACACCAGCTTAGAAAAATTCAAAGGAGCAGATCAGAAGATGTGGAGAGACCTGTCCCATAGAATAGCCAAGAGTCTGACACAACTAAATCGATAATATCATCGTCAACTGTATTATTATTTTTTAAATTAACACAGTTTTATGTATTGCCATTAGTCTCTAAAGTTACTTGTATAAAATAAGCAGCCATATGCATTTTCTATGCAATGAAATAGGCTGAACTTCTGAACATTAGACTACAGATCCTTCATATAATAGTATGTGAGAATGACCTTGGGAGACTGGACTCAGAGGTGCTGCCTAAGGAATGGTCAAATAAGAGATACAGGTAGTCTTCAGTCTGATAGTGGGTGAAACAAGAAACTCAGAAGAGACCCTCCCTCATTCCTCAGGTTGTAAAGATGGTGGAGGAGAGCTATACTTGCAAGATTCTGTTAATGCGACCTTACAATGAAATAAAATTAGCTCATGTTTTCTGTATGGTCTACCTGGTAAGGCAGACACTTCATGATTTCTTGCCCACTTGACAAGCATCACTCTTCTTATCTGACTATGCATTAAGAAGTGGATGTTTATTTCTCAAGACAAGGTAGGGTTTCTACCCCAGAATCTTCTTCCATAACCTATTTCCTTCCAAGGACCTGTTTTCAATACTCTACGCGTCATTGAACAGTGAAGAAAAGTGTGCATAAGCATGATGCACTAGCACTCTCAACTGTCACAGGCAGCCTTTTCCAGAAATGTCTCAAGATAAGCTATATGATATGTAGTGCTTAGAATTTTCGTATCTCCAATGGTGGAAGATGATAATTCAGCAGTTGCCTTCTAAAGAGATTCACATGAAGGTTCTCCTTCATCTCCAGTATCCTTCATACCCCAGGATTCCTCTTCTGACTCAGATAGCAGAATGTTTTTCTGCTGCATAAAAATACAGAGGCAGGGCCAGGGAAAAGTCCCAGTCACTGAAAAAATGTTTATCTGGATTTTTGTAAAAACTACTTGAATGCTGAAGAAGTTTGCAATCTGAAAGGGCATCTAGCTATGCTGGCACTAAGCACTGATGTAGGGGCAAAGTGCTCTTGGATAAAAGCTCCGGGATATTTTGTCTAAGCTTCTATGGCCCTTAGGTTCACTATGCATGGGCTATTATTTGCAGTAATCTTTGCATTGAAAAGTCTGTCTAAATGTTAATTCAACAGCTAGCAGCAACAACCTGCATTTGGCGCCTCTGAGTCTGTTAATCTGCAGTGGTCATAAGGCTACTTATCTCCTGCTCTTTTCAAATAGCTCAGCAGTGGATACAAAAGAGAAATGGCAGGAGCTATTTATCTCTGGGAATTGAAAGGGGAAGCGGTTGCTGCACCATTGCTACATTACCAAATGTCATATGTAAAAATAATGGCAGTGTTTGCAAGCAAGACACAAGATTCGCATCTCCTAGGTTACTAGAAATGCAAAAAAGAAAACAACTTGTCTTGGAAAGCAGCCATTTACAAGGGGCCAGCATTTGTCTGGGTCAGAAGAAATCTGGCTGTCTGCTAATTTGCTGATGTTTCAGAGCTGGAAGATCTCCAGTTGTTACCTCTTCAACAGTGGTGGTCCATTGTCTGGTGGAATGAGTCACTTGAACACAGTGGTGGCCCCTCTGGAATGGTATATCTGGCTCCTGCAGGATAGAATTATCTTCCTTCATGTCGCAGCATTTCAGACAGAGCAAGAAGCCTCTTTTGCCAGCTTTCAAGAACGAAAATTGAGAGAGAGAAAAAAGAAATACTTCCAAACTACTTCCTGGTCAACTCTGTATTAACTAAACGCCAATTGCAAATAACACATACTGGATGCACTTTGATTTCAGTGACTCATAGTCATGGGAATGCAACATTGGGAAAGTTAATGTCTGAGAAGTTATCTTATATAGAAGGTAAATTTCACTATCCAGTTGTATCTGACTCTAGGGGTTGGTGCTCATCTCTGTTTGTTAGCCAAGAGAGCCAGTGTTGTCTAAAGACACTTCCATGCTCATGTGGCCAGCATGAGTATATGCTGTGGCATACAGAACACTTCCCACCAAAATGATACCTATTTATCTACTTGCATTTGTATGTTTTTGAACTGCCAGGTGAGCAGGAGCTGAGGCAAGCAATGAGAGCTCACCAATTATGCAGAACTCAATCTCGAACCTGGGCTGTTAGCTAAGCTCAGCATCTTCAACTGTTGAGCCATAACACACACTCTTATACAGAAGAGGTTGTTCCAAAGAAGGAGAAAGTGATGAGGAGTTATGAAATAAGCTGCATAATGTTTGGGATTTAAAGCTTCAAAAAATGATTCTGAGCTGCCAGGGATATCAATGTAGCCCCAGCCTTAAAACAGCCACATAATCCTATGAAAATATATGTTTTGGTTGGAGTTGCAGATGGAGCTAAAAATTTATCCATCTTGCTGTGGTCATCTTTTTTTCTTCTACCTTCTCCAGCTTTATGGACTTCTTAAGAGAGCTAGGTCTTTGTATAAGATGTATGTGAACATTTCAGTATATTGTTTAATGTCTTCATTGTATAATCATTTCAGTCTGTTTATTATTTTTTGACTGACAATTCTTGTTTGCTTTCATGGAATTTGCTTTATTTATTAATGAAACTTATATGGTCCCCTAACTTACAGTCCACAACTTTGAGATAGATCACAGCAACAATTAAAACATACAGAATATGAAACAATTTTACTCCCCGCTCCCCCAAAAAAGTGCCTGGTATCCCAAAACAACAACAACAAAAGCAGCAATCACTGGATTCACAACATCCCAATGCTTGGGTTAGAGTTATCTTCTTAAGATCTTCCAGAAGGCTAGGTCCAGATCATCTTGGTTCAACATTTTCTCCAAGATTTTGTGCAACTGCCATTTTAAAGCACTTTATGAAATGCTGGATTTTCAGATACAAAACATCATTTTAAGGTTGTTTAAGGAAGAGATTTTTTGTTTACTTGTCAAAAAAACTGATCAGATATTGCTCACATTATGTTTTATTGCAACTTTTGGTTAGGGGAAAAAAATCTAAAGCAGATCCTAGAGATAAAAAGATTGCTCAGCCGTGATTCAGTAATACAATTTAACACATCTTCATAGAAAAATGTACTTTTAGATTAATATACTTGATGTTGTTAGGAACAACACCCCCAAAATCCCTAATCCTTCATCACCAAAAGGATTGGGGTTTAACACTTGTCAGTCATTTATATTTACTAATCAGTAAAGAAGGAAAATAAAATAAATCATAAGCAAATCTATGAAGTCACATATGTGAACATGAGCATATGCAACATACAGTATCTATCATATAATCAGGCTTCCCGGTTTTTTAGATTAAGTATCTAAAGATAGATTAAATCAAACATTAGCCATTGGCCATCAGATTCTGCAGGAAATCACACAAATCATATCACTATTTACTCTATAATACAACCATGATTACAGGAAAAGAAAGAAGCATAATTTTCTTCAATTCACTCTCATAAATTCTTTACAAGGTTGGGGGATTTTTTTTTTATTTCATAACAAAGTAACAGAAGAAGAGTACAATAGTTCATGAGCTGGTGTTTTCCTATTCCAGCATTATAAGGACATACTGTTCTTTCATAACCACTTTTCTTCTTTTGTCTTTTTAGACTGCAGAAAATATAATATTGAGCATGTTAGCATGAACAGTATTTTTGATTTAAACATTTGGTAAAGTTTCTTTGCTTATCTGTTTTTTTCAGTTAGTTTTCAAATACTAAGAGAAAAAATGTACAAAGAAACAAAATGGGATACAAGGGATTATTTTTTGGGCAACGGCTGGACATGCCACAGCTTAGATGAAAAATGTATTTTAGCACACATTTTCCCTAACAGTAGATACCTATTGCCTTGATTGAACAGGATTAATTCCACCCCGTAGCTCTTAGTAGTTGGTTTAGCCATGTAAGAAAGTCTTTGGAGTGCAGTCCTTGAAGATATTACAAGTCTTAAAATTCACAAAGTAGCATATAGTTCTGGTTGCCTTCCAAAAGTTCTTGCATTGATTGGGATTAGGTGCTGATCCAATGTGGTTGTTCCTTGTTGCTGAGTTCCAGGCCAAGCACCAAGCTTGCTCTTAAGCCATTTGCTATTCAGCACTCAACTGACTTCCCAAACCAAGTTTCAGGCAGGGTTCAGCCCAGATCTGCTTACTGTGGGTTGTGATCTTGGTAGTTGAGTGTCAGCCCTTTTTCTTGCCCTGAGCTCTTGTACTTGCTCAGATGTCACTTCCTGCTTCCTCATCTGATTACCCTTTCTTCTTTGTCTCCTCTTCTCCCTCTCATCCACATACTCTTTGTGTTGGTTTTCCCTGTCCTAGGCTTAAATGTGCTAACCTGACTACCTGGGCACTTTGATACATACCTAAAAAAGCCATAAATCCAATATTCTTCTTCTATTGATAAATTTCAAATGTTTATTTATTTGGCTCAACTAGCCATCTGGAAACAGCTTAAAAAGTCAATTAACTGGGTGTGGCCAACTGACTAGCTGGGTCATTGCCTCTATCAGAAGACTAAGAAGTTGAATGTTTCACATTCCCAAAACTGCAAGAGCTAGGACTGTAAAACCTTTACAACCCTTTCATCTGAGCCTAGTCTCAAGAAGTGTGGAGGAAGGAATGCTTCTGAACAGCTCCAGTTTCTCCAGTTGGTGTTTTCAGTTTGTTTTTCCCAAGTACAGAGGGCACATTCAGCTTCACTTCTCTCTCCTTGACATACCTCTCCCCTTTTTGGAAAGTTAAAGTTCTCTCCTGACCTAGTCCTCCCTCAGTCTTGCAGAATAACAAAGTTGGAAGGGACCTTGAAGGTCTTTAAGTCCAATACTCTGCTCAAGCAGGAGAACTTATATCATCTGGACAAATTGTTCTCTTTTTAAAAACCTCCAGTAATGAAGCACCCACAACTTCTGGAGGCAAGCCTTTCTTCTCCTGGTGTAGCCAAGTTTCAGACTTTGACATACTTGGACAAGGAGTTGGCTACTATGCTCTATTTGCTTGTTAATTGAGTCATTGTAAACATGCAATATTGCAATGCTAGGTACTGTAGTCCTCCCTCCACTGACTCCCAACCCTTTACAGAGTTGTTTTAAAAGGTTGATTGAAAATTACTCCCTTGATCCATCAAGATATAATGAGGCATACTTTTTTATCAATTCCTCTACTATCCTTTTTGCCATGGTGGTTAATAATACAACTGCCTTTGGAAACCGTGTGCATAATTACATACCACCAAGACAGAGTATATCTATTCCCTTTGGCCATTTTCAAGAGAGGACCTACTGTAGCCATAGCCATCTTTGAAAATAGTTCTGACATGATAGGTACATACACTATTGGAGTTTTATCCTGGGGTTTCTTTGGACTAATTGGCACTCCCTACATGCCTCACAGTGTCTACTGACATCTCTTCCAATTCCTGGACAGTAGAATCTATCTAATGTTCAGTAAAGTATCTTTTCCCAACCCAGTTGTCCAGCAAAGGGAATTCATGTGCCAGATGCAAGAAATGCTCCAGTCAACATTTTCAGCACTGCTTTTCTCAAGTACAAGAGGGCAATTTCAACCCCATTCCTTTATCCCTCACAGAGGGAGAAAATGAAAAGAAAAATAAATAAGAACTTATTATCACAGATTTTTTAAAAAAACAACAACAACTGAGATTTTTATTACAGCATGCAATCTTGGCCACAAGAAATAATATAGGTCTATCTCTCCATTTTGTCTAGAGTTTCCCAAACAGGACCCACATCAGGTTGTTCCTAACTTAGATAGGATCAGAAGTTTTAAAAAATTGTTAAAGGTTCTCATAGGCAAGGCAGGAGGTGTGTCAGCACTCACTTCATGCTTTGCTCCTCCCTTTGCTTATGCGAGCCTGCAGCAAGTAGTTGAAGTATTGCAAAGTTTGAGACCCCTGCATTGTATCAAAAGAGAGTTTATGCGTATATATGGGGTGGGCTCATCATTAGCCCCAACACTGTAAGTCAGGGTAATGCCATCTTTCAACTGTAACAAAATTAAGTTTGCTGTACAACATGTTCAATAAATCCAACATTCTTTTTATGTTGAGAAATTTGAAATGTTCAGTATATTTATTTTTTGCCCAGCATAAACCCTGAATGAAATTATTAGGCTTTTCTATTTATGAGGAGGGGTACAGAAATATATTTATCATGGGCCATAAAGTTTGAAAACCCCTGCATTACATCAATAGAGAATCATTTCATAAACAAAAAAAAAACACTGGAAGTCATCAGCCCAAGTTTTAAGTCAGCAGTGGTACTATCGTTCCACCTTTTTTGCTGTATCCAATGTTCAATAAGTCAAAAATTTTGATATACAGTATAATTCAACATCACATTAACATCTTTATAGCACATCCCTTTTCTCAAACCCTATTACCTTATGAATATTAAACCAAAGCAGGATAGTTTAGCATAGAAGAGTTGATTGTGTGTGGCTTAGCTTTTTCTTGTTTCTCCGTGTTCAGGATTCTTTGCTTAATGACTATATCCCTAGCCTGCACATAAACTAAGGTAGAGAAAACATAACTCTCATAAAGGTAACATGTCATTTACAAATCTATTCCAAATGGGCCAGAAATAATTACTCAGTCAAGAATAGAGAGCCATAATAAGCAATAATTAACAGTATGGTTAGGATTATGTTTTGGCTGGAGAGAGTGCTAAATATACTTCCTAGAGAATAAGTCTTGCTAAATTATTCAACAGTGCTGCCCAAGACATATTACTGCATGACACAGAGCACCAAATGGTGGATTGTCTCTCCATTCTTCATTCTGTTGCAAGGAAGGAAGAAAAGTAGGTAAAGTCTTTTTTTTAGGAGCTTTATTTCTGGAGACTTCATGGGCATATCCATGTGGTCTTTCGGCCACATTAGAGAAACAGTTTATCTTTATCTTCTTCCAGGATTTTTTTTTTCCCCAGAGTCTCCAACCCCAAAATTTCCTGGTGATATTCATCCAGGTACTGTGACTGATCAAGCCTAGCATTTTCAAGATCAGCCAAGATTGGATAAATATGCTCACCCTTTGTATTCTTTCTAATCTGAATTCTGTAACAAGGATAGGGACTTTGTCCATCTGTCAATCAGCAAGTTAACTCTCCTAAAATTGATCAGAACAGAACCAAATATGGGAGATGGGGTAAAAGCAGTACAGGGAAGACTGAATCTGAAAATGAGCTGAAGCTAGCTTGGAGTTACAGAGGAAAAAGATTCAAGAAAATAACTCTCCAATACTTACAGGACAGGGAGCTGGGCAGTGCTTAGAATGTTCCTATTACCAAGTCCCACTCTCTTCTCTCTCCTTAATGGAGAACAGAGCTACACAACCTGTCCTGTGCTTCCCAATGCACACTTATAAAAAATAACGTACATGACCACAACATAAAGGGAGTGTAGAAACAGGCATATACTGAGGCAACACAAATGGGCCTACTTGTCAAACCTGACTTGACTCCATAATTGCCTGCACCTGCTTTCACTCTCAGTTTGCCAAACAGTGACGGGAGGCGTGTGGTGACTTCCTAAGGGTGGGGAGGAGGCTATGGAATGCAAGTGAATCATCTGTTGCCGAAGAGACATTATCTACCAAGGCCAAGTGATGAAGAATGTTTTGACCAAAGCAGAGTTTTTCCCAAAGCAAAAGAACTGAACTCAATTGGTGAACTATGAATTGTGGGTGGCCCGGAAGGGACAAGAGGAGTTACCTACGTGGGTTTTCATGGGAAAATCCAAGAACTGACTTTGTTTCTGCCATGCATAGATGGATTTTTCAATAAAGCTATGCTCTTTTTAATCTAAAGATCTAAGACATTCTTTTGTTGAATGTGCCCAATGGGATGGTTCACACTACCCTTCTTAGAGCCTTGCACTCAAAAAGCATATTTTCATGCATCTTGCTTAATCCCTGTGGATAAAGTGCATATTTGTATATGTAGAGAAAACCTACATATGACATACATAAACTATGTATGCTCATACTCTTTTGAGAACCCAGGAGAAAATGCAGACATAAATGCATGTAGATGCAACCTATGGAGACAATAAAAACATACATAGATCTTACAGAAGAAAATAGAAAATGGTCACTGATGGTAAAGAATTTCAGAAGCCATATTCTTGATGCTTTCCCCACCTGTTTTAGAAAAATTAAATAGATTTTCTGACATTTCATTTTGTTCTAATATGTTTTCCTTTCTTTTATTTCCCAAGTACACATTTCTCCAAGAAATGAAAGCAATGTAATGCATTACAGAAGCAATTTACTTAAGACCATATGAGGAACTATTAGATACAGTTTCTCCAGGGAATAAAACAGAAATAAAACTTAAGAAAGGTGAATTTATAATTTCTATATTTCACACATTACACGGGTTAATTTGCATGACCAATATACATTGGGCTGCTAACCATTTTCTAAAGATGTGGTCCTGAATTCATCCCCTGCTCATCGGGGAAGCAAATACTTTTCCTTCTGGCTCTCAAAAATAGTGTTTTCTGTCTTGAGTTGGTTCAAGTGCTACTACACTTCATTTCATTGTAAGCAATGCTCCATTCCTGTGCACTCCATCTTGCATTTTTGTATAAATGAAACATATAACTTTTTTTCTGTAGATTCACTGGCAGAAGGATCACTTTGCTGGAAGATTCACCTTCACCTATTCAGTTTGAAAAGGCTATTCATAATCAGTAAAAGGCAGAATACATATCCTCTGTCTGGCCCACATGAGGTCAATGAGAAATTAGAAATCAAATATAAATAAGGGCATTGCAGGGGGGCAGAAAAAAAGTTGAGTCAGATCCAACTACACAAAGTCACCCGTGCTCTTTCAGTCAGCTGGTGCAATAGGAGGGCCAGGAGAGAAAGTGCTTTTCTGGACCTGAGCAGTACTCGCTCCTTGCCTGCAGCAGTCTGAGGAGTTAAGATGTCAGAGTCTGAGGATCTCAGACCAGGTTACATTGGTTCAGCCATCCACAGCAGTCCCAATTGTTCACTCCTGGCTTATTGCAATGTGAGCACCCAGCTCACAATAGAGCATGTTTGCATTATCCCTAAATAGACATTACACACAGTTGCGCAATTAACAAAGGATTTTTTTTCTTTGCCTATAATGACCCCTTCAGGGGGAACAGTGATACATACCACCCAACGATAATATTCATGTTGATGAATTGACATTTCCAGTGAAAACTGGTACGTGAGACTACTAGAAGTGGTTGTACTCTATGGTTTTTTTTAGCAATCCTTTTCAGTTAAAATGTTTTCTGAAAATATGTGACAGCAAGATTGTCCTTTCTGTAAACAAGAGAAAAGATGAAATTCCTCCCCAAATTCTGAATTCTTGAGTCTGTTCTAGGTGTTATGCTATATTTTGATATTGGCAAACATGATCCCTTCAGAGTCTTTTTCAAAACAAAGCATTTCAATTGAGGAATGTAATGTTTCAAACTGGAGCTTTTGGGGACAGGCTAATGGCACAGGTAGCTCTTGAGTGGTTGGTAAAAGGATCCAGCATGGTTTATAATTAGCAACCTGGACAGTTTGCCATTTCCTGAAATTAGGAGATGCTGGTTTCATTTCTGCTTTCTATGATTATGATTATTAATTTCATAAGCAAGGGACATTTGATCAATACGAAGAAGGTTAAGTCTGAAATGCAAAGTGCCTACTGAACAGCACAGTCTTCTCCCTCCCTTGCTGGTTCCTTTGTCATATTGTTTTAATAAAACAAAGCTTCTTCAGAGAACACAATATAAAATGGGTCTGGGGACAGTGCCAAGCACTCTGGTACAAAGGGAGAAACTTTCCAGTCTCTCATTTGGAACCACACAGATACTGCAGCACTGTTTTCCTCGCTTCCACTTTGGAAAACAACCTTTTTGTCTCATGCCACCTGTTACTGCGAGACCTGATAGTGCAAGGTGTTCATAATTATGGGAGCCAAGTTCCCATCCGGAGGCTGCTGATTGCAAAACCTTCAACCAAAGGATTCAACTCCAGACAGGGTGCCTGAAAAGTGGTTGGAATGTGCATGAAAAAGGTTCTTGACAGGAGGGACAAAAGAACCAATTTTAGACGCCACCTTCACATTGTCCCTTTTCGTTCATCACCCTCTCTGTCAAAAGAGGCAAATAACTAAAACAGTTCTGGTGTTCTGTATCTTGATTTGGGCTGTTCAGCCTTTGGCAGCGACTCATCCTGCGAGTTATACAGCAAAACTTTTTAAATTGATGGTTTTAAGAGGAAGAAGGAGTATAACCTGCTTTAGGTAACAATATATTTGGGGTCCACCAGTACTATAAAAGGAGGATTGAGCCAGTTTGGTGTAGTGGCTAAGAAACAAGGTTAGATACCAGGGGCTCATGAGTCTTAGCTCTGCCTTAGCTTTGAAGCCAGATAGATGACTTTGGGTCAGTCACTCTCTCTCAACCCTAGAAAAGAGGCAATGGCAAATGACTTCTGACAATGCTTGCAAAGAAAACTCCATACTGTAGGCAGGAGTCAATACTAACTCAAAGAATATCTCTAACTCTCCATATCTCTCTCTCTCTCTCTCTCTCTCTCTCTCTCTCTCTCTCACACACACACACACACACACACACACACACACACA
>JANHFL010008458.1:71524-82483 GCA_032468155.1 Oxyrhabdium leporinum
TCCTAACCGGAAGCCCCCCCCCCTGTTCACTTCTGGAACCGACGTGAAGTCCGGTTCCCCCACCATAAAATCTGCTCCTAGTGTGGCGTCCTTTTTCCTCTACCTGTCCTAACCAAAAGTCCTATCAATTGTGGAGCTGACTTGTGACAGGGAGATGTAGCAGAGGGATGAAAGAGCCACATGCGGCTCCGGAGCCGCGGGTTGCCAACCCCTGCTCTAGATACTGGGAAATTCTGTTCATGGTCATTTTGGGCTGGATTGCAAGAAAAAAATATGCATCTGACTCTCATAGAGGCATCCACCTGCATACAGGACTGCCTGTCTAGAGCTTTCTGTTGCACTTGTCAAGTCTTATGTTCACTCTTTATAAATGCAATTTTATAATTCTTTCAAATGATTGTCAGAACTGCATTTTAAAGTTAACATTAGTATTTATCAGACTTCAACTCACAAATAGCCCAATTGATGGAAGTGCTGAACAGAAGACCATTGGAGGAACTCACTCCTCTTTCACCCCATGTTTCCAATTTGCACCTGTACTCATTGTTCCGCTTAATAAGTAGCTAAACCTGGCAGGTTAAGCCCTCACATATACTACATCTACTGTATAAACCCCATCCCATCCCATCCCATCTTATCTTAGAAAGTGTTAATGGTGCTGTGACTCAGTGGCTTAATGCATGGAATGGTGAGCTCCCATCATTTGCCTCAGCTTCTGCCCACTTAGCAGTTTGAAAGCATATTATATGCAAGTAGATAAATAGGTACTACTTCAGTGGGAAGATGAGCCAGTGCTTCATGCAGGCAGACAGAATCGTGCCGATCCTGGATCTTCCCAGTTGTGACGCCTAGTTGCAAGGCGGCTTTCGTAGAGAGAGAGAGAGCATCCCGGATAACACTGCAGGATGCTGTTTGTCTGGTAGTTTTTTTGGTGCAGAGCTAGCTCCCCCTCCCCCCCTCCCCCTCCCATGGAGCACCTTGGAAAGCGTGCAGGGCTAGCAGTCTTAGGCAGCCAAACTACTACTCTGTATTAGCACTGTAGTCTTCTGGATAATGTAACATCTCCATACACTAAATAAATAAATTAGAGAATGGTTGTTTTTCCACTGGGAGATGGGAGGAAAAATGAAACCAAGAGAATCCACTGTTCCCTTTTTAAAAAAAAAATGGCTCGCAATTGGTATATAAGAAGAATGCTCTTTGCTTGCCCTGTTACTGTTGCGGATATGGATCAACAAGGGGGATAGCTTCATTTATGCTGTCATATTTTTCTGCTGGCTCAAGGACTGGCAGATAGCATTTCAACACAGCTATCTGAAAGACACCTTTGTCTGCAGTTTTTCGGATCTGCACTATTCTTAGCTAAGAGATAATGCTTCATAGAATACAAAATATTCTGGGCTTGCATTGGCCAATTCAAGCATTCTGAGCTTGGGGAAAAAAAAACATTCCATTGACTGATGCCTAAGATGCCATTGTGCAGTCAATTCATTTCATTTTTCACTGTGTTGAACTTTCCTATATTCATGTTCCAATCCATGTTTTCACAGTCATTCTGTCTTTTCAGCTTCATATTTTCTTTTCCTGCATGGACACATCAACAACGAGATGTCCCAAGGACTTTAATCTAGCCACATCATAAACACCATTAATCCTCCAAAAAATTCTTCAGCTTTTTCTTTGAGTGCTATCTGACCTGAGGGGCCCTTTATCTGACACTAAATTGTCTTTCACTTCATCTTTTTTTCATCCATGTGGCTTTCCTGGTAAAATACAGGAGCAGTTTACAATTGTCTTTTTCCATGTAGCATGAAATCATCCTTTTGCCACTAAAATGACCATCAGCATTTTTCTGTGTTGCTGTTGCTTAATATAGGTGCCTGTTTGCTTTAGCTGGGCAGCTGGGATGGTTTTCATACCTTGGGTGACCCTGCAGGGAGTGTATACTTGTTGCCCATACTTCCTGCATCCTTTGCACAGAGCAGCATAATAGGAGTTGGGGGTGGGCAGAATAACAGAGTTGGGAGGGACCTTGGAGGTCTTCTAGTCCAGCCTCCTGTCAAGCAGGAGCCCCTATAACATTTCAGACAAATGGCTGTCCAGTCTCTTTTTAAAAGCCTCCCGTGATGAAGCTTCTGAAAGCAACCCGTTCCACTGGTTTATTGCTCTCACTGCCAGGAAATTTGTCCTTAGTTCTAGGTTGCTTCTCTCCTTGATTAGTTTCCATCCATTGCTTCTTGTCTTATCAGCTCCTCTTTCCTGCAACAGAAACAATAGAACCAAGGTCTTTTCCAAACATTTCCCCTAAAATGTTTACTTCATGTTTTGATTAATAAAAAAAAAAAATCTTCTCCTTGGCAAATTTTCTGTAGGCCCTGGGTTTATTGCTTGTTTTTGGCAGCTTGCTTGCCACAAGTGCAAGTCCAAAAACAGCAGTTGTTCTGTATTTTCTTACCTTTTTGCTTGTACGCTGGGGTGCTGCTAGCTGCAAAAATAAAAAGGCTCCCGGGGTTTCTTAATTGCGTGGATAATATTAATGATATATGAACAGATGAGAATATAGTTCTGTAGAATGTACATGCCCACCAAGTTCAAACCAGTATTGTATCAGGAATATTTACATCTGTAACCCTTGTATATGAATAGTACATACATTTATGCTTCCATCTCTTTATCACAATTGCCTACAAAAAACCCCACAGCAGAATTCTCATGGAACGCTGATCATGCTCTCTTGCAATCTTTTTTAAAAAAGAGAGACAGGCAGGCATTCCTATAATCTCAAGCAGGTATTGTCTGTCAGGCCATATTTGCTTTCAACCCTCTTTTCTCACATTAGCATAGCCTTTTAGCATTTCAGGCTTATATACCACCACATAGCACATTACAGCACTCTCTGAGAGATTTACCAATGTAGAACGTTATTTGCATATTGCTCCCAACAATCTGGGTCCTCATTTTACCAACCTCAGAAGAATGGAAGCTGAGTTAACCTTGAGCCCTGTTGGGATCAAACTCCAGGCTGTGGACAGAGTTTTTCTGCAATATTGCACTTTAACCACTGCACCACCAGGGCTCTTTTGTACCACCAGAGCTATTTTGAGGGCTCATTGCACCATCCAAACTAAACTAACAGCACAGAAACTTGGGTAGTCCCAGACTCTGGCACCAACTTTGGCTGAGAAACGTTTGAGAAAAGATGGCTAAAGCCAAAGCCATAGAACAGTCCACCTGTTGATTTTAGAACATTCATAAAGTGGCTCCTGAAATAGCCAAATTCCTATTTGAAACCCTCAAAATGGTTTCTTTGAGGTAGGAACATTTTACAGTCAATCTGTTTTTCATATTCCTACGAACTTTGATATTTGCAACAGCTTCCTTAGTACTATTCCTCCATTTTGTAGTCCGCATCTTGTTCAGCAGGATCTTGTTGCAGTTGTAACATGAGTCAAATACAGTAGCTTTTATTCAATTTTATTTACACTTTAGAGTCATTGAGATGGAATAAATTGAACTAACATTGACTGAAATTGTCCTGTAGGACTGATTGCAAGCACACTCAGATTCAGCGTTCTTTATAAATAATGTCAGCATTTTAGTACACAAAAGGCATCCACTTGGAAGGAAGGACAGATGAATGTGCCAAAATTATTAGTTGATGAAAGAAAATAAGCACTGCCAAGAATAGAGTTATGTCAAGCTCTTCATTATTATGGAAACTACTTCTATTGATAGAGTACTTATCTACTCGTTTTATGCATATGGATGCTATAAAAAGCCAAGTGAATTTGTGCAGACACCACAAATTAAATAAAATAATAAAAATAATAAAAACAGTTTTCAGATAAGTTAACTGTTGGCACAGTATCAGCTAAGTCACACATCATGAGGATTTTTTACTGGCAAGGATTCTAAAAAATTGGATACAATGGAATCTCTTCACAGGAACCAATTAAATTAATTTTGTAAATATTATTTGCAAATGTGAGTTTGTATAATTTTCCTTTCAACGGTTGATTCAAAACATATACATCCCAGCTGCAATTTTGCTTGCTTTGAAACAAGAAGTCCTTAGCACTGAGAACAAGAGGTGTGGAGTTTTGACAAGAGAGGAATAATCACATTCTCTATATTCTCATTTGCTACACCAGAGCTGCATGTGGCTCTGGGCAGCTAGTAATGTTCTCCCCCCCAAAAAATAATAATAATAATAATAAATATAGAAAGTTTGTTATATACATTCATTAACTATCTTATATATATTTATATGTGGCCCAAGACAATTCTCTTTGCTCCATATGTCCCAGGCAAGCCAAAAGGTTGGACAATATATGTCAGACCATGTTTTTAAAAAAGTCTTAAAAATTAAAATGACTTAGCATGATGCAATATTCACTATCTGCACACAGAAAAGTAGCTCTTCTGACAGTGTTCTTCATTAAATGTATCTATCTCTTACAAGATGAAAAAAAAACAACCCAGCATTGAAAACTAGACAGCATGTTTGATTCAGCCTGAAGGATAATACGGTATATAAACTCTGTTGAAGATCTCAATTCAATTAACTTGGTCAAATCAGAACAAGGGTTTAATTATACTTTATGTATTGTTTTTATTTTATGCTTCCTTCTATGGAAAATCTCTTGCATGAAATACCTAGTAAGAGACAACTGATTAACAGTGATAATGTATTATATGTACCTACAGTAGATCACGTAATCCAGTTCCAATTAAGGAAGCCAGGAAAACCTACTACATCTTGGCATGGATTACATCAGTGTTTCTCAACCTTGACAACTTTAAGTGGACTTCAGCTCCCAGAACTGCCATAGTAAGTCATAAAGAAATTAGAAGTCAACCAAAATGAAGTTAAGATTTCAAATTTTGAAGCAATACATGACTGGAGCACAGCAAAGTCATGATTTTGTTTGCTTACTGGTTCAGCACAAGTGCTGTGCAGCACTTCTCTTCTGAACATGAAAGTATCGGTGTGTGCATTTCAAACTGGTATATGAGCTCAGCCATTCCCAAGAAGGGGAAAAATACAAAATATATTTGAATCAAAGAGGACCTGTGATATAAGCACAGAGCCTTCCTTTAAGACTCCAACTATGTAGTTATCCATGTTCTTTTCCAGATTACACAACCAGACTAGAAGAACCCATGGCTCTACATCCATCTTCAGGTGCTTTTTTTCCTCTGCAAGGTCTCCCTCTTGCTGTGCTGTCTTTCCCTTGCCCCTAGGAAGAGCATATTCAGTACTCGGAGTCCTTCCTCCCTTCCTCCCAGCATTTACCAGCCAATGCCAGTAGCAACTTTAGTCTCAATATCCAATTAAAAAAAGAATTTGGATAGTCTGCAGGACTAAGCTCTGTTTATGCTGGCATCTTTATATCTCCAGATGCCTGGTGGAGGAGGAATAGAGTTGAGCAAGATTTCTGTTTCAAAAAGTGCGGTATGCATCTTTTGTTTAAATTAAATTTTTGATGACTCTTTCAACTATCAGGTCCTGGCCTTGTGGATAGTAATTTAACCCAAACAGCAGTAGAATGTTCCTATAATCTGGGTTCTGTTTTTCCAAACATTTGGTATTCTGCTGCCTAGAGCTACTCAATGTTTTGAAGCACATTTGGGATTTTGAGACACACAAAATTCTCACAAATGGCTGCTGGAGAGTTGGCATTCCTATAATGGATGCCATGAAGACAATAAACACTTAAAGCTACCAATTTACCAGAAAATAAAAAGTTTGTGTCACCATTCATGAAAGTTGAATGGATAGCTTTGAGCCAGTCACTTTTTCTCACTTCAACTCACTTCAAATGTTGTGAGGAAAAGAGGAGGAGGAAGGAATGTTGTCCATGTTTGCTGCCTTAAGTTATTTATACAAATAATAAAGGCAAGAAATAAATAAATATCAGAAAAATAAAGTTAAATTACCAATTTACCAGAAATATGCCTATCATTGTCCTCTAGCCACCCTTCCTGCAGGACATTTTGTACTATCCTTGATAATCTTTGCCTTTTCCAATCAAATGAGATGGCTACATCCACCAATGTATTCTCTGAATACTAATGGGGCCCATTTAGTGCTTAGATTATTAGGAATAAAACAGCACTGGTAATTAGAGTTTTGCGGCACACCATCTTTTCATGTTTTTAATTAAGTAATTTTAAAGTGAAATATCAGATAGATCAGGAAATCCAGTGGGTAACAAAGAAAGGGCCAGGGAACCACAACAAGTGTCCTGCCAAAGCCACAGAGTATATCCAATCCTTGCTTGCTACTAGTTAGACATTCTCCTTCATTAATTTTCCTAAAGTTGTTTTGTTCTTATTCCCTGCTGCTATCTTCTGTACATGAGATGCTTGAATACTTTCTGAAAAGCTGCCCCCCCCCGAAGAATGAAATATTTTGGGAAATATTAAAAAAAAGGTAGAATATTATATTTCCCTAAAGGAGAAATGGAGAAATGTGTTTTTAGAGGCATAAAGCAGCTTTCAGTCTTTTTAAATCGCCCACAGCAGATGCTAGCACTGAAGGAGATAAAGAGCTTATTGAAAGAGGAAGTCAACTATCTAGATGGTCCCATTCATAAGCAAAGCAAATACTGCAGAAATAAATCCATTCAAGACAGGATATTTCAAAACTCCCTGTGGCAAAGTTTCAAAGCTAGCAAAAGCAGAGTAACAGAAGTAGAACAAGCAGCCCCTCACCCAAGATCCAACACAGGACAAAATTCCTATTAGCCACAATAGGAATTGCCCAATACCCTTTTAGAAACACAAAGCCCATATTGCACAAATCCCAAACTTCAAAGTTACAGAAACTATAAAGATCCATCCACCTATTCAGCCATTTGTTCAGCTGACCCAGAACTGCACGCTGTCTTTGTGTGTGGTAATGTTCATCAATAAACTTTCTTTCCAACCCGCCTCCATGTTGTTTCTCCCAGCTTGGAAGTGAACCAGATGGATTTTCCTTCCAATACCTTAAGATTGGCACATAGTATAAAGCTACAAGTAAATCACCAGTGATTTACATATGTGAAGTCCATGTGGATTTCTCTAGTGACTGATTAAAATCCCAATCCTACACTGAACACCTCTTCTGCTGCTTCCAACAATCCTTTGTTTCCCTCTTAAAACCCATATATTATAATGCTGTAATTTAAATAGAACTACCATATATACCATATGAGAGAGAATATGATTAAAAAGTCTGATGTCCTGGTCAGTTTGACTATCTTAACAATAAAGCACCCTATGTCTGTTGTCTCTTCTCTCTCTGCAACAATTTAAATGTACAGTAGCATTTTATCACATCTTACTTTTTAAATAACTATAAATCAGCCACTGTGACTCTGAGGTGGAAAAGGGTATATAGTCTGGAATAGAATAAGGCAGACTTGTGAACTTTGCAGGAAAACAAAATATTTGCACCTGCTGGCTAGACACTATAAAAGAGGACATTGGGATGACCATGGCAGATCTTGAAGGAGGTGGTGCGAGACAGAGAAGTATGGAAAGTGCTGATCCATAGAGAGTCAGACACGACTGAATTGGTGATAACAACTGCAGTTTAACCACTGTGCCACTAGGACTCCTAAAACCATGCTAGCAGTGGAATAAAATCATTGATTTGGCAGAAATTGATAAGGTGTTCCCCTGCTTAATTTCAGTTTTTTAGGTTATTCAGTCCAACTACATTGACTTTTTTAATATTTCCAACTTTGGCATTCCAATTTCTGGAAGCAGCTCATCATATTTAGATATTGCGTCTGTTTCAGACAGAATGCAACCATAAAACCTCATCTTATGCATCAGCGATTGGAGCATAAACTCAGATAATTGTCATAATAAAGGGTTATGCACAATGTCTAATCAATATTATTCAGTCATTGATTATATTGTAGCCAAGTATTGTTCTTGCTACATCATTTTTGACTTTGAAAATAGCATTCACTCTTTGATTTTCATTTCCTGAATAATATAAATAGCAGGTAGAGAGGAAGGTGACCTTGGTAGAAATATTCTGGAACCATTACCTAGCCAAAAGGGGATAAAATGTTTTAAAGTCTAGAACAATGAGGTAGCAATTGAAAGTAACTCTAGTGCAGCTGATTTCTACCTAATGGGGCTATCATAGTGTGACCTTTTTACTAAAACTGTCAAATTCTAGTTTTTTATCTACTCACTGATGTCAATGTGTAGGCAATTCATTTCGTCTTTCACTGTGTTGAGCTTTCCATGCTTATGCTCTTTGCATTCTATGTTCTCACTGTAATACTATTTCTTGCAACTTCAGCTTTTCTTTCCCTGCATGGCAGCATCATCATCTAGATATCCTGAAGGCTTTAACCTAGCTATGTCATAAATGCCATTAGTCTGAAAGATCCTCAGCAATTCTTCAGTAGCATGTTGAGTGCTATCTGACTTAAGAGGCCCATTATCCACCACTATATTGTCAATTGCTTTATCTCTTCTATCCATGTGGCTTTCTCAGTAAAAATATAGAAATTGTTTACCAATGCCTTCTGCTGCACAGTATGAAATGATCCCTTTGCTAAAGTGAACCTCTTCCTTCAGCATCTTCCTCTATTGCTGCTGCCCAGTATGGGTGCCTGTAGGCTTTACATGGAGAGCTGGGATAACCTTCACACTTTCTGGACCCTGCTGGGGATATAGTTTGGTGTACGCTCTTGGCATTTTTTTGCTCATTCTCCCAGGAACATAAACATAGATACCCATACCCACATGCAGCATAATAAGTAACTGCAATGGGACTGAGGAGCAGGAGGTTTTGCAGGTTGAGAGAAATCAATCAACTTACAAGAAGAAACTCCAAAATCATGCCCAGACCACGATATCTTTATACTTTAAGTGCCACTATAACCTTATATGTTGTAACAGCATGATGTTCCCTTGGTTTTGATAAAAGCATTGGATGGTGCAGAGGCCTCCGGATGAAAGAAGCATGAATCAATAAAAATGTGAAATTATCAAAGCAAGTTTAAAGTCTACCAAATTGGATGTTTTAAGAATGTTAATGTGACTGAAGTGGAATGGGACATTTTAAATCAAATTATTAGATGATTCAGGGCATGAGTCTATATAAAGTAATGGAGTGGCAATTATATTCAAAAAGGACATCATTAAGTATGCGCTTAGCAACAATCCAGTGTGTAACAGGATTGTATCTATTAAAATTAGCAGCTATCCAATAAATGTTAGGACTGGGTAATGATTGAAATTCATGTTTAAAATGGTATTTCACTTTATGTGAAGGGCAGTAATGCAACCTAGGAAAAGGTGCCAATTCTTTTAAGAAATTGTAGTTAGATGCTATGTTTAAACAACTCAGCAGGAAATGTGAAGGATGAAAACCTTGGGTTTAAGAAGGATGGGCAAACACTGAACACAGATTTCTGATGTCAAGCAGGACAGAACAAGGAAACATCTCAGTCAGGACTGGCAAAAAAAAACAGAGAAATACAACAAGAAAATAAAAATGAAAATAATTTAGTCAAACAAGTCACAAGAACTTAGAGAGGAATAGACAAAAATAATCACAGCAGATCTTGTAAGGGGTAAAGATAGTTTAAAGAAGATGGGAAGACTATGCTGTAACCTTTTATAAATGGGATTACAGAATCAGAGCAACACGGTGGGGAGAAAATAAACTAACTCCATGTAAGAATGTAAGTTATGACAGGCAATAGAACAACCATCAGATAGAAAAGCACCAAGTACATGAAATATCAATTTAGTTGTATAAAGCTGTGATTTATGGTTTTGATGATTGGGCAGGATAGATTATAGAAAGAAGAGAGTTATGATGTAACTTTAAAGAGAGAGATTAAAATACAATTGTACTTATAACTGCCATAAAAAATATCAGAAGCCACTTATTTATGTATTTATATCTTTCTTTATATCTTTTTCTTGTTTTCTTTTCTTATTGCACTTTTAGCCTTCTCTGTTATTTCTTTCTTTCTTTTTCATTTTTGTTGTAATTTATTTTCTCATAGTTCTTATTATTGTTGTTAAAACATTTAATTAAAAAAAGAACTGCTTAAAGCTGCAGGAGGGGAGGACTGTGTGATTTACAGTTGGAAAAAAGATGAGGTATAGGACTTCTTTTGAAGAAGGAAAATGCATTACTTCCTAACTCAAGGAAAGTTTTGCTTAACATCTTATGAAGAAGGGCTGAGCCATACTTATACAGAGAAATGCCAAAGGAGCAAGTAGGTTTCAGAAAAAACAGAGAGAGAAGAGACCAAATAGCTAATGTAAAATAGATACTGCAAAGGTAAGAGAGTTCAGAAGGAGGTTTATCTTTGGTTCATTGGCTATAGCAAGGATTGACAGTACAGTTCATGACAGAGAGTAGATTATATTATATTAAAGAAATTGAAAGCACAGAATAGTTCATAATAGGAAAGAAAACAAGGCAAGGATTCCTTATTCAGTTAACTAGTGAAGAATGGAAGGATTGGAACTGATGACAGGTGGTATTAATATTGAATGTCAAATACTAATAAAGTAGAAATCAAATTCAGATCAGAGCTAAATATTAATTAAATATTAAGAAAGGTAATGTCAAAATATATGCTTACTAAATACAGTTCATGGCAAGAAGCAAAGATGCTGAATAGTTTTGTTTTCTATGCTCAGGAATAAATAAATATGGACAGCATAATGTATACCTAAAGAAGAGATTAGGGAGGAAGTTTATATGAAATCATGAAGAATAGGAATATCAAGAGCCACAGTGGCACCATGGTTAGAATGGAGTATTGCAGGCTAATTGCCCTCAAACAGTGACAGGGATAACACAGAGGGGTCACACAGAGAGGGCCTGCTGGGGGTACCTTCGGCAGCGAAATGCCGACTGGTGACCCCCAGAAGTAGAGCCTTCTCTGTGGGGGCCCCTACCCTCTGGAATGAACTACCCCC
>JANHFL010008458.1:102550-126805 GCA_032468155.1 Oxyrhabdium leporinum
AGATGCCTTCCGGCAGACCTCTGAAGGCGTGCACGTCCATCCGGAGCTCGGCACAGACTGAGGGAAGGCTGGCAGGTAGGAAAGTCCCCCCTCCCCATTTTCCTCTCGTTCGCTAAAAAGCCTCCATTCCAAAATTTCAGCGTTCGGAATGGAGGCTTTTTGGCAAATGCTTCCCCAAGGGACCAGTGGGCTGCAGCTGCAGCTGGACAGTTCTCCCCACCCACACCCACGCCCACCTCCCCGGACTTATTTTCGGGGTAGGGGCAATATTAGGCCCACCCCCAAAAAAGTAGGGTTGGGCTTATTGGGGTGAGTGGTGTTTTCTGAGAAACACGGTAGCTACCCTATTCTTGTGGAATAGTTTCCCCCAAAATATGGATGGCCAACCTCTGTTAGTATATTGGAAGGCTGGAATACCTGGCTTAGTAGAAGAGACAATATATTTGGAACAGAAAACTGGTTATTATTCCCAAAGGAGCAGAGATAACGAGAGGAAGGGTTATTGTATTGCTGGTGGTTTTTTTGGAGGGTTAATATTGCATGATTTTAACCATAATATGGAATTAAAGTCTTGTAAGTCTCATGTCAGGTTCAAACAACCATGTCAGGTGCAACCACCTTTCACAGGTGAAGGGTTCAAGCTATCCATTTCAACAACACTAATTCCTTGCTTGATTTACAGTTTAGGCACATTTAGAGGACCATGAATTTCCATACTTTGGGATGGATAGATAGCATATTTAAGAAATTAGCCCAATTTGTTTCAGTATTATCAGTTCAAAGAAATTCTCTTTTAACTTCTTTGTATATGAATTTACTCTTAATAGGACTAACTTATTCTGCTAATACTGTAAAAAGAGGAGCCAATTTAAAAGTACTCCACTGTCAGCGCAAGCTGTTAGTGTTTGCATTTTACTCAGTTGCTCTTTTCCCACATGAATGATGAAAACGATTATTGATTTCTTAACTCTTGCAACAGTATTTGGTTGCCTAAGTCTATTTATCTAAGGAATTTATTCCTTTACATGTAAACCTGGAATTAACACTTATAAAACTAAGGTCTCCAAAGATGAAGTAGTAAACTAAGAAAAAGCCAATTTGTAAGATAGATTTGAATTTGTTCTCTAATAGTATTGTATAATATAATACCTGGGCAGGTCAGAGGTTTGATTATCTTAGTTTCTTGCTGGTGGATCAGGAGATTGCAGACAATACAGTGCGGTTCTGTGTCAGAGCTATGACGAAACAATTCCTCCATTGAGGTGACATTGAGCCTTATCTATCTAGGTTCTCTTAACTTAATATATTCTGTAATCTTTTCCTTCTCCCTGCCTCCCTCTTTTTTTTTCTTTTACACATACTACATCCTGTGCTTTATTTGGCTTTTTCTTGATTGTAGTTGGTTAGATCGTAATAGTCATAATCCCAACAAAACGTAGCAGGCCTTCAACAAGTGTAGGAAGTCCTCAATTAACATTGGCAATTAGGACTGGAGTTGCTGTCACTAAACAATGCAATGGTCGTAGGTGTAAAAAATGGTCTTACTGTAAATCACTTTTTTTAGGGCCGTTGTAACTTCAAATGGCCATTAAATGAGCTGTTATAAGTTGAAGACTATTATTTCAGGTTTGAAATTTGAAAGCTGCAACTGGCTTTGAAGAAGGCATTTTTTTACAACTTTTGAGTGCTGCAAAGATTAATGAATCCCTCTATTATTGTTTGGTGGTCAGGGCATTTGCTCATCAAAAAAAATGCAAATTATAGAATAATAAAAAGTTTTGTTGATTTTAAGTAGATACTTAATTGTAGATACTTGCTTGGAATATTCCCTTAATCAAACATTTAATGATTCTTAAAATTTTAAATTTTATGTCCTTAAAGTCTTGAAACATCTATTAACCTATGGCAAGAATTTTGATATAAAGATGGTATCTAAAATCTTCCATTAATTTCCCTTTGATATCTGGGAATGAATTAATAAGGTCAGGTCTGTTTAGCACTGGGATGGGAGCCTTAGGGGAATAGCCGGGCTGTAGATTATAGCTGCAAAGTTGAAGAAAGTAATTGAAGTCACTTCCACACTGTTAGCAGAAAAATTGCATGTTGTGTTGATGTAACATTTAGAGGTTGAACTCTATCTGAGGGCAAGTTTATGTTTTAATGGAAGAGTCATGCAACATTATTAAACTCTTGTTGAGCAAAACCTAAATGTGTTTGAAATCTTCCTGTTAAATGGTTTCCTATGGTTAAAAGATAAACCTGTTAGTGAGTTATTTTCATTCCATTCCAGTGGTATTTTACTGAAGAAAGAAAACAGTGTAAAAATCTCTGCACAGCACACGAAGTTTCAAATCACTTATTCTTTCGGTTTCAATCAGTCTAGGGCAGGGGTGTCAAACTTTCATTGAGGGCTGCATCAGGGTTGTGCTTGACCTTGGGCCAGTGTGGGCATGGCCAGGGTAGGTGTGGCCAGCTCAGTGTTACTCGTGTTGGGGTACCTGTGGTGGCCTGAGTGTTCTACCAGCGAAAATGCGGCCACCTGCAGCCCTCCTGAGCAACATTTTCACTGGCAGAGGCACCATGGGCTGGTCCTTTGCTGTTTCCAGGGCAGCCCCGTGTTGTTTCCAGAGCAGCCAGATCTAAGAACCCCATGGGCCAGCTCCGGGTCCCAGGTCTTGTGTTTCATACCCCCGGTCTAGGGACTCTAATGTGGTCTGTGGAAATCCTGTCCTATATTTCCATCCTGTAATATAACCCAGAAAGATAGTGTGGTGCTTTTTATGTTTCAAGTCATTCTCTACTATGCGTGGTTTTCAGAATAGCTAGCATTCTCTTTGCATATCAGATGAAACCATTTCCTTAAATCTTGCGTTTCAGAAATGGTTACTTGATTTCCAGGGTGTTCTTTCTGTTTCTTCATTTATAACCAGAAATTCATGTTTGTAATGAAAAGGCTAATTAATTTATTATTTGCCATCAAGCTGTCTTCAACTCCCAATGACCACATTGATTTTCTCCATGACACTTTATCCCTAACGTGGTCTTCCAATGACCACTATAATTGAGTATATCCACCTTGCTGCTGGTGCGCTTCCTCTTCTTTTCTTTCTTTTCACTTTTCCCAGTATTAGGCACTTTTATTTTAACATAATTGCAGGTAGTCCTCGATAATCATATGTTTAGTGATCATTTGAAGTTACGCATCATTGAAAAAAGTGACTTATGACCGTTTTTCACACTGTTGCAGCATCCTCATGCATATTCATGAGCAAAATTCATACACTTGGCAACTAGCTCATATTCATGATAGTTACAATGTCCCGGGAGTCATATGATCATCTTTTGCCGCCACCTAACAAGAAAACACTATGGGGAAGCTAAATTCACTTAACATCTGTGTTACTAACTTAACGCAGTGATTCACTTAAAAACTGTGGTAATAAAGGTTGTAAAATGAGGCAAAACTCAATAACTGTCTCACTTAGCAACACACATTTTGGGCTCAATTACAGTCATACGTTGAGGACTACTTGGTATGCAGTAAGTTATGAATTTGTACATTATTTGAAGTGCATTTTCTGGAGTTTCCCAAGCATTGAAACTTGATTAGTCAGATTTTTTTTTAGTTTCTTTCAGTTAAATATTTCCATATATTGAGAATTTTCTCTGAGAGCCTGTCAGTTTTTAACAGTGTCAAGAAGTGGCATTAAAGAAGCAAAAGCCGTGTGTGTGTGTGTGTGTGTGTGTGTGAGAGAGAGAGAGAGAGAGAGAGAGAGAGAGAGTGTCGAAATATTCATTTGAGACATACCTTAATAGCTGTAATATTGTTGCTATTTTTCTTTCAGGTTTATGACAGTATATTTTGTTCTGTATTTGATTTTGTTCTGTAATTGCTTTAGAGGTGAAAAAAATCAATATGTAAATATATTAATTAAATTGATTTACTCTGGATGGTATTCTATATTTAAGATTAAATATTTGTTCTTGACAAATTAATTCTATAGTGGCTTTAGAGTAGGTCAGAATACATTAAGTCTGTAATAATTTAAATAAAATATACAGATATACATTAAAATATAAATAGAGTCTCTCAACCTGAAATAATTCAATTGAAATTTGAATTAAAACACTGGCTAGTGTGGAGATACGTTGGTCCATGTGTTCAGTGCCTCTTTTTTAAAAAAAGAACTTGAATGTTTGTAAAGTTTATCAAACTAGAATATATCCATATCAACAAACCTACACAACCAGTTAATAAGCATCACAATGATTGTACTTTTGGCCAAGCGTGTCCCATGCAATTCCAGATTGTGAGTATGAAAGTTGTATGCATATTTATGCCCTCTTTCCCAATATTATAATATCTTCATATAGCCTTCTATAAGTGCTACGGTGATACAGCTTTAGTGTTTTCAGGCAGAACTGTCAAGTAATTGACAGACCTACAGAAAACCACTAGCACGGTATCACCAATATGCATACAACTGGAGCAATTAGTTCCTCAATATGTTAACATTCCTTGCAGTCTGGAAGTTGAGGCAGTGAGGGTTTGAAGAGCATTTGTGAGAATCTGTTTTAGGGTCATAGGTGGTTGATGGCTTGCTACCCATAAGTTTAAAGAGATGAGTAATTGGATTTGGTTCAGTGTCTGGCTTCAGCTTCCTACCCAGTCTGAAGAGGAGAGGGTTTAAAAGAGAGAAGCTTCCCACGTTGTTGACATCAATTTTGCTGTGGAGGAAGAAAAACAACCATTGTTCCTCATGTCTTCCTACATGAAACGAGAAAGATATACTAGACAAACAGAAGACTTTGTGGGAAATCTCTTAAACAAAGCCCTTCACTTCTGATTTTTCTGTACAAAGTGGAATTGAAGTACAGAAGTGATGACACAATTAGTTTCTACTTACTTTGTTAGGACTTTGCTTTCTGCTTTGAAAATAAGATTAGCTATTAGTGCAGCAGAATGGGTTATCTAAAAGTAGTGGGAAAATGCAGATCTGATCCAACCGAGTACTGTTTATGTTCTGGTGTTACTTTTTTCTTTTGTTTTATTTGTATCCCAAGTTCAATTTTTATAACAACTCTTTCAAAAAGTGCATATTTTGTATTGCTTATTGATGCAATATGTATTGTGACATTAAGTAAGTTTCATAATAATAGCAGAAATAGTTTGTTAAAATATCAAATCTTTGGGGGGGGGAATCATATGTATAACAACTCAGAAGAGGCAGCTGAAAATTATCTATGTAAAACAGATGGTAACCTTTGAGTTCTTATCACTTCTGTAATTACTGCTGTACGGTATATACTAGTTCCTTGCCAAAGTTATACAGTAGTTGGCATTGCTTTGCCAGAATGTAATCTCACTAGTTATTTTTCTGTGCAGAGGTATCTTTAAAAATAAAAAATAAAAAAATCAATGTGTAATTTAGTTGAGATCACAGAAAGGAATGTTAGATACTCAATACTTCCCACCTTGCTTTAATGACTTGTATGGTAGTTTTACAAAACAAAGAGAAGAGCAGGCCCAGTTATAAGGAAACTATTTTCCTAATCTGAGTAAAATAAAGAATCCAGAAGTTGGTACTCCAAATAATTGCCCAGTTATTGATGCAAGTTGTTCCTTAACAAATAACATTTGTTTTATCAAATTATTAAATGGAATAGTAAGTGAATTAAAAAGGCTTTACTTCAATATTTTATATGTCAGTCTTATTTCCAATTACAGATTTCTTTTTGCTTTTATTCAGCAAGGTATTTATTTGAATTGAATTGCTGTATTTATTACACATGAAGAATAGTTTTAGGTGTATATGCTCTGAAATTATAGCATATTCTAACATCTAAGGGAATTGACTTTAGAATTGTTTTTGAAAGACTGAATACAGTTTTTCAGACATAAATCTAGAACTGTGAGTATAATCTTGGCAAAGATTTAAAGAGAGATTTCAAATGTGGTGGCTTCTAATTTGAAGTAGATTTAACAAGTTCTAAACACTTTTTTATCCCCCAAGATGAAATCAGGAGTCTCAAAATAGTTTTTCAGGTACTGGTATTATATCCAAATTTACTACATTGCACAAATAACCAGGAAAGTTTAGAATTTTGGTTTACCTGAGTATTGAAACTATTTGTTTATTTAATTCTGTTTGAATATTGTATAAAACTGTTATTTTTGTGATTTCAAAACCTTTTGACATAAAATGCAGTTGTGGTTATGATTCATCTTTAAATTTAAGTGCCCAATTAATAGTAAATTTCATGACAGTTGCAGTTAAGCTATTCTTTCCTTTTGCCAGTTTTTATAATTATTTAAGCTTTGACAGCTTGTGATCAGCAGTGTGATCTTCACAACTTGTTTAATTGTTTCTATGGGAACAGCGGAAGCAGCAGCTGGCACTAGGAATGTGCATGTGTATATACTGAACTGCACTGTTGCACTGCAAACAAACTATAATATGAAGGCTGCTTATAACTTTTGATGTTACAGATTACTCTATTTTTTATAGTTTTATATATGTAGAGTATGCAGTGCAGCAAAATGCAATGAAACTTAATCTATATTGAAAGATTCATTCTCTCCTTGCTTTTTTGGTTTTGTTTTATTTTATATGGCTCTATAATAGATACCTTGGCAATTGAACTTTGGTTGAATTGAAATGAAATGAAGGAACTGAATATATATTGGTCATTTGTTCTAAAGTGAAATAACATCAAACCTGGCTAACAACTAATACATTATAATTTTGCAGTAATTTCATTTTGTTTTCTCTTGCAAAATATTACAGACATAAATATATTATGTCTGAATTCTTGAAATCTAAAATACTATAATCTAAAAGCAGAACTGGATAGAATTAGGCCAGGTGCAAACTTTTTTTCTGTAGTTGTTGATTTAAACTTAAAGACTTTGACAACTAGTTTTCTGTTATCATGTTCATCTTGTTTTCAGCTTAGCTGAAACAACATTAAATGTTTGAAAGTGCTGACATAGGCAAGTGTTTCTATTACCATAATGATACAGAAAAGTCATTTTGCTGCCCTTAACTACAATTTGCTGATTTATTAACCTCCTCCTCTTTAAGATTGCATACAGAGTTGGGTAGTTCTACTCATGAAACTTGTTAGAAAATGAAGTAATATGGACTCTTAAATTCATTTAAAGATACTTCGTATAAAAAATTGAAATAAGTTTGTATTAGGGTTTTTTCAATATTAAGACCACAATTAATATAGAAAAATTATTATTAGCTTCTGTTCTTTCAAAAACTTTTTCAACAAATAGATAAGTTTAACTAGTTCAGTATTGATTAAGTAAACTATTTTGATCCTCAGATTTCTTCAAAATATAATTTTGGCATTTTATTTATTTGTAATAGTACATCCTGACTTTCCTGTATGAGCCCATATTAATATAATGCAGACTTTAATTATAGATTCTTAGAGACAAATATATTTTATAAAATGGATGCTGATGGCTAAGATGTTTACTTGTTCTAATTCTACTTTTAAGTCCAAATATTATTTAATTTTGTTTCTATGAAATTGCTAATTGATTAACATGGAGTTTGCCCATAGATATGAAGAAAAATATAAAGGCTGAATTAATGCTCAGATGAAAGTAGAGTATTTCCAAATTATACCAGTGGGGATTTTAATTAGAAAATACAGGAATTGCACACATGTATGCGTGGTTATATTGGGAGAATTGTGAATTTCCATGACATTCTGTTTAGTTGAGAACTGATGCTTCAACAGCCTTCATATCAAATAATATGGCTCAAATACTTATGCACACTATAAATATTGGGACAAGTGTGTTAATTAAAATTATAATAATTTACTTAATTAAAATTTCCAGAAAATCTTTCAGTTCAAATTTGTATCAAAAATTTATATATATTAATGCAATGTATTAATGCAATGTAAACTATTTTTTTCAAATATATTTTACTATAAAAATTGGACTTGAATGTTTCTAAATCAATTGTAAGAGATGCAGTTTTAAATAGAAACAAATGAAGCTATCTCAAATGTTGCAAAGCTATTTCCTCATTTCTGACTTCTGAATTGAGAAAAAAATGAATAATTTGACCTTGATGCAAAGAGTTTGATTTTTTAAAATCATGTGCAATTAAAAAGGCTATTTCTGTTAAAATTACAGGTTATTTTTATATCCGCATTTTGTTTGGCATGTATCCTTTTAGAAGCCCATTGACTTATAAAACATGTACCCATGCTTCAATAGAATCATGATTCAATAAATTGCAGCATCTCTTTTGAAACTGTAGTTACAGTAAAGAAGGCAAGGCAAAATCCACTATAGAATATAGATGCACATATTTTGCTACAAGGTAATCATATTAGAATGTTCTCAAGCTGCAACAAATATGCTTGTGCCTCCATAAAGAATAACAAGCTCTATAGCATAAATTTGCATGTATTCCAACTATTCCCTAGATTTATAAGCTATTTTATTATTTATTATGCTTTAGAGAATGGTTTTTTTTCATGTTAGAAGTTTATGTATGGTAATAGACTTCATATCATTTCTTGATTAGAACTTCTTTGCGTTTCTGTGAGAAAAGTAAAATATAAATCTGAGAAATAAAAGTAGTAGTGTTAGTGTTGATTTTTTAAAAAAATCACATTGCTTCAACATTAGAAAATATTTTCCTAACTCTCCCCTTTTTGTTTAGTACCTGTTCAGAACCGGTACAGAATTTAGGTAATTTTCTACATGTTTAATCCTAAATAAGTGAATTAAATTGCACTTAAACCAATGTATTATTTGGTAGAATGAATCTGACTTTCAAATCACAAATCTATGTCTTTAAAACTATGGTTCTTTCATTTGGGATTGTTCTCATCCCAGACCCAATATATTACCAAATAAGATCCACTACCAAAGTCACTCATATCTGTTTTTTTCAGCCAGCATGCCGGGAAATTCAGGGAATTGAAGTCCATACATCTTGAAATTGCTGAGATTTGGGAAACATTGATCTAAACTAATTTATGTATATAGTTTACACCCAAAGTACATAGATGAACAGCTTGCCTCCAGAAGTTGTGGGTGCTCCAACACTGGCGGTTTTTAAGAAGAGAATGGACAACTAACTATTTCTCTGAAATGGTATGGGGTTTCCTGCTTGAACAGAGGGTTGGACTATAGAAAACCTCCAAGTCACTTCCAACTCTGTTATTCTGTTCTGGTCTAGTTGTCCAGAGTTGATCAAAGGATATTAGAATATTTAAAATATTATTTATAAACCAAACAATCTAAAAGTATAACTACCTCCCCCAATCCCCCAAGTAAGCAGCAAAACAATTTTAGAAAGTCTATGCACAGTTCAGTTTGCAACTGAAAATTCTTGCCAAACTATACCGGGATAAGCTCTAGACAGGAAAAGTTATAGTGATGCTACCAAGAGGAATCCCCTATTTTAGCATGAGCTGAACATGTGCTAGAGAAAGCAATATCTTTACAGTTAGTCTTAAAACATGGGCATACGTATAGAGACAGAACTTAAGATAATAATGACTTGGCCTCTAAGGAATCATAAACTAACACCTTGACCTTTGAAAGTCAGTCAATAAATTTAATATAAACAATTAATATAGTGTAAACTAAAAAAAATTTCTTTAAAAAGACGTCTGTTGCTTATGCTTGAAACTATTTTTTAAGATAGCCAAAGTGGAGTCTGGAGACATGAATCCAGACAATTGAATCCAAGTTTGTCTTCTTTAAAAGAAGCTGAAGGTGATAAATGGCACTCCATGCTAATGCTATTTCCTGACTTTCAGGAGACAATAACTAGTCCACATTCTTCCAGAGTTTATTTTTGGAGCATGTGGTCTTGCAGTGACAAAGGAGAATTGCACCTCCTGTTCCTTTGACAAAAGCTGTTTTAGTAATAGAAATTGGTTTTAACAGAAATTATTTGGACTATCAAAATTATACATAATGGTACTGGTTTCTATCTTAATTTAGATACTACGGTATTATTATAAAAAATGTGTTATGATTCGTATGTAAAATCTTTGACAAGGACAACATGAAAGTTTTGTCCATAGAAATAAGAGGAAGCATTGCCTTGCTTTAGAGACATTGGAATACTTGATGGCTCATATTAGTAAAGACAACTTAATAATGAGAGGGAAATATTAAGTAAGATATCTTAGAAATACCTTAAAAATTGCTCCCAAAAATACATGGTGTCAGACCTTAACAGAATTCTTGAACAACCCTGTTTTTAACTTTTATCAGAAGATAGATTATGTTGCAGACCCCACTGCAGAAAAAAATAAACCTTTCAGGCTTTGGCCTTGCAACATCTGGAAAATAGGAGACAACCAGCTGTGTTTCCCAGCACAATCTAAGCAGTTGGGTTGACTTTATTGGAGAGGTGTGATCCTGCGGATAACTCGCTGCTAAGCCGTAAAGATTTGTACTGTATAGATTAAAACCAGCACTTTGATTAACCTTTGCATTGATGCTTATCTATTGTCCAGTTTTTGTTAGACTAATAATTGCTTTAATAACACCTTAGTTGCCAATTAAACAATAAATCCAATGTATCCAATCAACATGCTCTTTGAGAAATCTACCTGCCTTGGTGTTCTGTTTTCGATGGAACCCTGACAGTTCTTTTGTTAAAGCTTAGTAAAATCTACAGAGAATACTTAACTTACAATTCCAACTGGGACTGGAATTTTGGTTGTAGATTGTGATGGTTTTAAGTTGAGTCACCTATGTGACTGGCCCCAATTTTGCAACCGTTTTTGCAGCAGTTCTTAAGTGAATCATATGATTTTAAGTATGAATCATGCAGCTTTTAAGTGAATTGTGGTTGTATGTGCAAACCCATTTTTCCCGAATGATGGTTTTTGCTGGAAACCAGCAAAAAAGCATCAAAAATCATGGTCAAACCAGTTTACAAACCAGTTGTAAATGTGAACTAGTTGCCAACACCTCTGAAATGTAGTCAGGTGACTATGAATTGGGGTAACAGAACATTTTACATGGCCAGAAGGCTTCTGCAGGCTGTAAAACAAACTTTGAGGACATCATAACTAAAAACAGTTGTTCAAATTGAGAACTACCTGTAATAGAAAATGATTAGTGATAAAATTGTGAGAAGTACATTTTACCATTTTTCTCATTCCGAACTTTTTAGCCAGCTAAAAACTTTATAAAATTAGATTTTGATTCCTGACATATTACAGTCTCTAGAAACAACAGCTGCATTGTTGAGCGCGGCTTGATTTTTAACTTAGCCAGTAGATTTCCAAGAAAAGCAATTGTTCCATTTCTCTCCTTGAATTCACTCTTAAAAGGACACTAAATGTTTTTCTAAATCCAAATGAGGTACCTTATGTTCTTCATCACACTTCATTTGTTTAATTATTTTTAATCCTAACAGTGAAAGCAGTTGTGTTAAATCAGTTTGTCAGCTCATTAATCATTTAGCATAAAAACTTGGTCTATCCTATTTCATACCAAATTCTACAGTAGTCTGTATTTTTCAAGGACAGTCTTTAAAATATCTGATAATCATTGTATTTCCAGGAATATTAGACCACTAATAGGGCAATTAAAACAATTTAAATGTAATAGAAGTATTTGAAATATAAAGATAAAAATATTGAAAAATATTAGATATATACCACATTACAGTTGATTTATATATTACTTTAAAGTTTTTGGATCTTGTTCAGTTTCAGTCGCAACCAGAGTGCTTCTGACTTTGTAGAAAAGCAGATGTTGCTATGGTTAGATCATGATGTCTCTCTTCAAAAAGTATTTGCTTCTGTTCATACACTAAAAACTCTCCAACATCTTATAAATGCATATTTAAATTATGTAGCTCTATAATTATTAAAAATACATTTTACTAAATTAAACATTATTTCCAGCACTGATATAGAAAAGAACTTTGAATTTGCCATCACTTTGGGAGAGTCATTGAAATAGTTTGGTTTAATAACTTCCGTTCAGTCCAGTAGGCAAATCCTATGAAAATTACAGTCAAATTTATCAAAGTAATAGAAAAGATGGTGACATAGGCATTCTATTTATTTTACACACACACACACACACACACACACGACAAACTCATAAACAATACTACTAAACTTAAAACTAAACTTAAAACTAAACTTAAAACTAAACTGAAGATCTGGTCTTTCAAGGAAGGACAGCCCACTTCAGTTTTGGATGAAGGGATGAAGAACCTGAAGTCTTCTGCATGAACAGTTATTTGATCTTGGTTGGAATTTAACTTTAGTCAAAGTAAATTTCTGGATCTTCAAAATCTTCAGTTGCTAGTCATCTCCTGTCCAAGCACATTATGGAAAAGTGTAATTGGGTGTAATCAGCATATTAATGGTACTGTACCCTGAATCTCTGGATATCTGCCCACCACAGTTTCATATAGGTGTTAAATAGCATTGGGGAGATTACTGAAACTTGTGGCTCAGCCAGGATCTTGAACTCTCTGTTCCTATTACTGTTGACCGGATCTCAAGAAGAAGTTAAACCAATTCCAAAACAGTATCTCCATGCAATAACGAGAAGGAAATATTGTTGCTTTGTTGTCTTGAACATCATAATATAGATCTGAAACAAAAGTCATACCTGTGTTTGATCATCTTAATTTCTCATCTTAAGCTTGGGAAACATGTTTTTGCATGTGTTTTACGGTATTTAATGTCCGTTCAATCTGTCATATATTATAATAAATTATAAATATGAATAGAAGAATAAAAATGTTTATGCATGTTGTTCATATGCAATATTCATATTATTAAGTTTATGCAGACTTGTTGATTTGAAGGAGCAAAGAAGCTGAGCCTTTTCCTAGGCTCACATAACTGCAGCTGCCTGATCCCAGAGGAAAAAAAATGTGTTTGCTTGGAGGAAGTGATGATAGATGCAGTGTGGGCATTCTTGTATGCTCCAAAACAACTTTTCCTCTTTGAGTCATTGCACAGCTTTAATACTGAAATGACTCATATAGAGCATTAGTATACATTACTATTTACATTACTAGTATACATTTGACCATATTTAAACAATGCTTCTTTTCTTCTCTTACTTTCCTTCTGAATCTTTCAGAACTTATTATGGTTGTAGGACTAAAATCCACCTATGCTGCTTTTGCAATGCCTAAAATATTAGTTAAACTAGAATTACTCTTATCCATGTTTTATATTGTGGCAGAGTAACTACAATCTCAGTTACTTTATTGATTGAATTGTTTAGCAGCCATCATAATTGTAATATGTAAAAATAATATATATTGTACATTTGTTTATTAATGTATCAAAGTTTTGCAAATCAGGAACTGAATATAGAGTATAACTCTTCAATGAAAATTGATTAATTGGTTATGTGCCATTAAGTCGGAAACCAGACTGATAGATTTTCTCCGTGATAATCTATTCCTAGCCTGGCCCTGTAAGTCTTCCAATGGTATACCCATTGCTGTGTAATCAAGTTTTATCCATCTTGCTGCTCATCATTCTCTTCTCTTTCCTTCTACCTTTTCCAGGATTAGAGATTTCTCCAGAGAGCTAGGTCTTTGTATAATGTGTCTGAAGTGGGATAATTTGAGCCTGATCATTTGTGTCTTGAGTGAGATTAATGACAACAATCAGTAGAGATTGACAAATGGATCAAAACAGTCAATATATTTGCTCTTGATCTTTTGATAAACCAGATCTTTAGTCTATTTTTAAAGCATTTGTAAGGAGCAACATGTTGCCTATCTAGTGCCCATAATCCATATTGATACACAATATAGAAAAAAAATCAAAGTGCAAAGAATCCTTGAACCTTATAGCATTCTAAGTGGCACTTGAAATTCCTTGTTCATAAAACCAATCTACTTCAAAGGTCAGTATCATTCTAACACACTAGTTAGATTTCAGGGCTGCAGATTTATTCATCTCGGATAGGCGATGTAGCAGTCTAAACTGTCAGACTTTTTATTATGGAAAGGACCAAATAAAACTTCTGCCTCAGAACTTTTATATATATTTAGAGCTTTATTGTACAGAAGAATAATAGACCATTAATTCATATTTGCAAGCAAGTCATATAGTCCAGATATTAATTTATTATCTAATTGTTCTTTGTGAACCAGCACAAATAGAAATTGCTGAACAGAAGTTATTCACAGTTTTAACAGTAGTGTGTATACAGTTTTTTTCTTTTGATTCTTTACTATGATTTAATAATGTGCATATTTATATGAATGACTACTCACTGATAACCCAGGTTATTTGAATTGTGCAAAGTTTGTCTTTAGGTGGTCCAGTAGGAGGCAAAATATTACTTTTCATTATGGAAATGTTTCTTCATATTCAGTACATGAATGTTTTGCTCAACAGCAGTAATAATTTAATGTGCATTTCTTGAAATACAATATTAGATTATATCAATTTACATATCATTTCTGGTTTTAATTATAAACCCAAAATGCATTTTAAATTAGACCTTATTTATTGCTCTGTTTTAATTTTTTCTCCTTTTTCATATAATAGTACAGTTTCCCCTTTCATATAACTGTTGGCCATTTGCATTTGCACCTTAGGAAGAGTTTAAACTTTGCTTTATTAGTAGTAGTAGACTCAGTAGCTTTGTGGTAATTTTGGTTTTTCTGCGGTGGCTTTATTTTTGTTCCTTCCTTGATTTGAAAAAATAACTAGTAAAACTTGAAATTGTCCTGCTGTTTAGTGTGAGCTAATTGAACTCTTCCTTTTCTTTCTTTGCTGGTCAAGGAAACGCCAATACAATGTAGTGAGCCATTTCAGCAGTAGCATCTGTGTAAAAGGCACTAATGAGTACACCAGACTCGGATTTAGTACCCTGATTCTCAAATTATTAATAAAATGTGCTTTATTCATGTACATGCACTACTTAATGACACAGACAAATACAAGCATCCTGGTACAAAGACCGTCTTAATTTCCCTTTTAAGAGAATATCTATGCTTTTTTGCTATGGCTTCAATATGCGGAAATCATTTTGCCCTCATTTTCTGCTATATAAAGTAAATTAACATGGTATACATTAATTTTATTTTAACAGACGTTTAACCATCCAGGCAAGGAAAAATAGTCATGCTACAGAGAAAATCAGATTTGCATTTAAGAAACTTATTTATTTTCATAATATGCTTTTGCTGGTCATAAGGCAAAATGGTTGTTCAGGACACAATAGCTATTTTACTATACAAGAAGGAGTAGTAAAAAACTTGAATTTCTGAGATTTAATCATACAATCTTATTATACAGCTTCTAGCTTTAAATTAATTTTAGCTATGATGATTAGAGAAACCTTTCATTTAGAAAGAAAAAGCAAAAAAAGAAGGAAGGTAGAATCATGTACTCAAATAATTTACATATTGAAAATGTGAATACTGTATGAAGCAGCCAATGTGAATATATCCCTTTTCTATGTATTTGATGTTTTGTAATAGGACTATTGTGACATGATGGAATAAATGGAAAAGCAGATACACTCTGTAATTGTTTTTTGATAATAGATTAATAGAATTCTACCGAACTATCAAACTTTTTTTCAACCCACTTGAGTTCATACTGTGGGTATAATAGATTATTATAAGGTATCTGCTTATTATAAGCTCCTAAGCATAGACATGCTAGACCTGGAGAGCTATAGCATTTAAGTAAGTTAAATCAGCCCTGTAATCTTGCTACTGAAAGGAAATTTATAAA
The DNA here is from genome assembly GCA_032468155.1 of Oxyrhabdium leporinum. Classification (NCBI taxonomy): domain Eukaryota; kingdom Metazoa; phylum Chordata; class Lepidosauria; order Squamata; family Cyclocoridae; genus Oxyrhabdium; species Oxyrhabdium leporinum. The sequence continues at coordinate 118,298 of JANHFL010008458.1, forward strand.
AATGTATTGGGTATTTTGTTTTTTTCTGAGCAAGTAATTTATTCTGACTTCTGCTATTTACCTTTATTCATTAAAAAAGGGACAAAAGTTTGTGTTATTCATGGTTATTTCATTTAGCTTCCTAGTGGGGAAAAATACAAAGTGTAGAGTGACAACCCCTGCCCAGCAACTGTTTATAAATTTGTTGAATATTAATTAACAGCGAAAGCTTGTTTGTACATTTGAAGAAAACTTTGCAGGAAAGCAGTGCTTTAAAAGTGGCTGGCCCAATGTTTTTCTAGGCTTACTAAACTAGTTTTTGAATCATTGACCCAGATAGCTGATCAAAGCTTTTGCTCTGCTGTCTTTTACCTTCTCAGCTTATTCTATTCTTTAAACTTCTGTATTAATAACTATGAAGAATTTTTAAGATCTCCTCTTTTTTCCCCTTGCACCAGGTCCAGCAAGACAATGAATCTGTGTTCCAAATGCTTTGCTGGTAAGTGCAGTGTAAAATTGGCTTTGAGGATTTTTTTTATCTCCCTTAAAATAATCAGTCAGTTGGAAATAATCTGTTTCTTATCTGTTGCATGAAACCAGCTTCTCCTCACCTGGTGCTTCATTTGTTTGCTCAGGTTTCTTGAAACAGTCCCCAATGTGTATAAAAAAAGCCACTTCTGCACAGGGACCAATCAAGCCTTCATTCACTGAAGATTATAGAAATTGGAATGTCCTTGTCCTTGTCAACTTCTGGCATACCTACTTTAGTGTTCATTTTATTATTTTAGAAGTTTAAACTCAGTAAGGCAGACTTGAATTACATTCATTAACACTAATGTTTATATTGGGCTGCTGTAGTAAGTAGAGGGATATTTTTTCCCCATAAATTCAAGAATAGACTATTTTAGACTGATGGTGACAAATAATTTCATCTTCTGCCTTCTACAATTTTGTTTTAAATTCTTGAATATATAAGGTGTTTTTGACCTTCTGTTTTTGTGATCTCATTAAGTAGTCACTATTTTACTATCTTACATATATGGTGAACAAAAACGGAATATATAAACATTTCAGGCGTGTAGCTCTGTAGTAGTTCTAGATTTTTCTAAATCCACTATCTTGGACTATTCATAGCAGAGATTTTTAGTTAGAATTTATGACCTTTTTAGCAATATAAGCCTACAATTAATGAAAATAGTTTTAAAAGATGCTGTGATATTATATAGATTTAATTGTCCAGTATGATTTTTTTACAATCTTACTATATATTTAAAGCAAGACAATGTACATTTTTGTTGTTCTTGGATGGGTGACCATTTGATTTGTGGATAATATTAGGATTAAGTAAATTGAGTTAGCTAAGCATAAATTTACTTCATTTACTTTGTTTACATTTAAGTAAATTCTAATTTAAGTACTGCTAATATGATTATCATATGAGTTTAATAATTTTTCCCATCTGTCATGTTAAACTGCAATTCAGCAAAGAGGCCATGTGCTAATCTTGGGCTGCAGATTATGCTACCATTTTTAGAACAAAAAGATAAATGGCAGATTCTAAGGATTTTTTAAAAAAAATAATAGGGAGCAAATAGAGCCAGTTTGGTGTAGAGGTATAGATTCAGGCTTTTCTACCAGGAGACTGTGAGTTCTAGTCCCGCCTTGGGCACAAAGCCAGCTAGGTAACCTTGGGCCAGTCACTTTGTCTCAGCCCTAGTAAGGAGGCAAAGGCAAAACATTTCTGAAAAACTTTGCCAAAAAAGCTTCAAGGACTTTTCCAGGCAGTCTCCAAGAATTAGACACAATTGAATGGGGCCAAAAAAGGGAGACAATATTTTTTATATATGCATATGTGCTAAAATAAAAAAACCACAGGAAACTTGCATAAGGTAAATAGTGTTTGCCAGTGTTAAAATTAATTAAGATGTTCATTTTAACGAACTATTATAAGATAAATTCTGAAAATAAAGCCAACCAACATTCAGAAACTTACATTAAGTTGTTTCTAAATGATTTTGAAGGATTGAGCAGTGAGCTAATAGATTAAGTTTCTGGCTCTGATGTGAAATTGAAATTATCTGTTGATAGATTTAGATTCTAAGCATTAGACAATATACGCTAGAGTAATTGACCTTCCCAAAGTTTGAGGCTCTTGTTAAGGACGTTGTACAGATGCTACAGATAGTCCTCAATTGACAACCGTTTGTTTAGTGACCATTCAGAGTTACAGTGGCGCTGAAAAAGTGACTTACGACCAGTCTTCACACTTATGACCTCAGCATCTCCATGGTCATGTGATCAAAATTCAGGTGTTTGGCAACCAGCATGTATGTAGGCTGGTTGCAGTATCCTGGGCTTATGTAATTGCAATTTGCCATCTCCAGCTGGCATCTCATAAAGTCAAGTAGAGAAGCTGGATTCTCTTAAAATAACCATGTGATTTACTTAACCAATGCAGAGATTTGCTTAACAATTGTGGCAAAAAAGTGCATAAAATCAAGCATGACTCACTTAATAACCACCTTGCTTAGCAGCAGAAATTCTTGTTCCAAAGGTGGTTGTATGTTGAAGATTACCTATACAGTGTATTGGTTGCTTAGTTTCCTGCTTATTAAGTAAATGCATATATTTATTACCAGATTAATTTGGGTGCATTGCTATTAAAATGTGTTCTATAAATAGCTCTTAAAAACTACTTTTTGTTGGGTAAATGTGGTTATTTAATCTTGCCAGATTGAGTGTTAAATGTCAAAGAAATGTATATTTTGCTGAACATAGTGGAAGTTACCTGGGTGCAAACATTTATTATCAGATCATTAGTAGAAGAGAGAAAGGGAGAGGCAGAGGGAGCTCTAGAATCGTAGAAATTGGTAAAGTATGATCTTGGTATCAGGTGTACTTAAACAATTCCATATTTAATCTTAATATGCTTCCATGTTTATTAATGTATGAAGAGTACCTAAGTAAGTGACTTTATTTTATTTTTCTCTCTAGAAAAAAGAAATCCACACAACGAAAAAGGTTAGTAAATGACAAAATTAATCAACTTTACGCATATCATTTGCATAAACTAATTGCCTTTGCTCACATAGAAATATATAGAGGTATGGAATATTTGGATCCAAAACATGCAAAGGTGTTTTGAATCCAGTATGGGTCTCTTCTGGTACCAGTCTGTTGCTTCTTTGAATCCAAATTCTACACATGTCTAGAAATAAGGAACTAAATGTAATAATTACATGACATTTTGGATTTTCAGAATATATAAAAATATTGTTTAGGTTTTGATATAATTTTATTCCTTTCAACTAAAACTTTACAAAGATTTATTATGGTCTCCCTGTAGTTACAAGAAAAAAATGTCAACATGTTATAAGAACATTTTAACTATAATTTTGGATAATTCAAGAAAACATCAATATGCTTAAAATTTAGTAAATAAGTGACCAAAGAATCAAATACTGCTTTATAGGGACAATTAATCTTCTGAAAATAATGGAGATCAGAGGCCTTAATCCAAATAAAGGATAGATTTTAAAATCCCTTCATACTGAAATATGCAAAATGTAAGCTGCCCCAAATTGGGAATGTTAAATCAATGCATTACTTTTCTTTGCATAACTGAAACCTAGGCAGCAGTATGATTTCTGCATTAAATGTATTATGTAACAGCAGAGAGAGGAACATGGCATAGTTACAATTTATTAGCCAATCTACAATAAGAAAAAAATGAAGAAACTTACTGGTCTTAATTGTAAGTTATTACTCATGCTAAATTCTTTTTTATGGTGAACTATAAATAAGGCAGCACTTATGGAAGAATTACACCTTTCCTTCGATATTCTTTGCTCAGATATTTTCTTTATCTTCTGTCAAAATATCTTGAAGCAATAGGAAGTAACTCTGTATTAGGGGAGGGAGGAATACCTGCAAATGGAAATCATGTCCCTAAAATACAGACCTTTGATAAAATTATATATCTTTCCTTCATCCCCCAAGTATCCCAGCTTCGCATATTCTTCTCATGCTCCCTCTATTTTCCTTTGTTCCTTCACTTAGCTGCCGTTGGTGACTTAGCATTGCGTAAAGGTAGTCCTCTGCTTACAATCATTTTGTTGTAAGCATGGAAATGACCTCTATAATATAATCTCCTGGCTATCTAGTACACAGGTGCCTGATTACAGCCCTTTGTTGGAAAATAGATCAATATCATAAGACATAAACAAAACAAAACTTTTTTTGAATTTTTTTTTTGATAATTTGTAAAAGTGTTTTTAAATTTGAAAGACATTTACAGAAGTACATGCGGTGTTCCATATAAGCTGCACGATACATTGATGTGCTATAAATAATGCAAACTCCTTTGGGAAATGGGAGCTGCTTTAATTTAATAATAAACTGCAAAAGATTATCAAACAAAATTAATAATGTCATGCTCAGTCTGAAGTATATTTGAATTAAATGTGTCATTAAGCAGCCAATTCTCTATAGTTGTTTAGAAAAATAAGGTTACTTAATATAAAAATAACAAATTAAAGAAATTAAAGAATCCTATTGCAGTTTCTAACCATTACAAAACTTAAATGCTCCAAGAAAATACTATGTATGGTATTCCCTTCTAATACATAGTATTTTGCTTGAAATTCTCCCTGAAAATTTTTTAGAAAGTTATTCAAAAGCTAAATGAGATTGCTCCTAAACCGTTACTGACCTCAGCCCTATAACACATGTTCAACCTCTTGTTCCCTTCAGTTCTCTTTGTTTTTAAAAGCTCTCAAAGTTTTACTCTTTTGCTAAAGAAATGTTTGTTGGTATATCTCTCTGCCTACGTGATAGAAATAAACTCTCTCCCTCTTGAAGTTATTGATTGTACTGTGTCAGGCAGCTTGAGACTGTCTGACACAACAGGAACATTTCCTGTAAAATATTTTTTTTAATCAAAATGAACTTTGCTTTATTTTCAGTATAGCTACATATGGTCGCTTAGTGACAATCAAAGCTGCAATTGGCTTCCCCAGAGCTATTTTATGATCCAGTCATTGGATTTTGGATGCTTGGCAACTGACTCACATTTACTGGCATTTGCAATGTCCTGCAGTAACTCGCCTATGGTTTTGGCCAGTTTTTGGCATTTACTTATGGTTTCCAGCATAAACACCCATTGAGCAAACTGGATTCTTTTAACAACAGTAGTGCTTGCTTAACGACCACCACCAAACTCTCTTAAAATTGAGTGCAGTTATATGGTAACCCAATTGATGACTACCATGGCTTACAACCTTAATTCTGGGCTTAATTGAAGCTATAAGAAAAGGACTACCTGTATAGAATTTTTATAGAACAACATAAAAATTGCTTTAGTGTGTAATTGTTATTCTTCAGATTAATATTCAATGAACAAATAATATATGTAACACTATGACTTTACAAGTAGTCCTTAATAATCACAATTGGCCCAGAATTTTGGTTGTAAGTCGTTGCAGTTGTTAAATGGGTCACTACATGACAGGACTAAATTTTATTATTGTTTTTACAAGATTGTTAAAATAAATCATATAGTCATTGAGTGAACTATGTGGTCATTAAACAACTCCTTTTGGGATGGGTAGAAACCAGCAAAAAATGCCAGAAGCTAGCAGAAGAGTTGCAAATTACAGTCATAGGATTACGGGCCTCTGCAACCAGTTGTAAATGCGAACTGTTTGCCAAGCTCCCAAAATCCGATCACATGACTCTGTGTGTTTGTGTGTGCGGCAGTTTTTCAAGGATGACTTATAAGTAATATTTTTGGAAGGCATCATAACTTCAAATGTTTGTTAAATTAGAACTACCTGTATCAGGTTATCTCTTAAGTGGCTAAATATATTGTTTTCTACTATAATAGCAAAGCTTTTCATACATCTTTTTTTCCACCCTCCCTTTGACTGATGTTAGATTCAGTGTTCCATGTTGTTATAGCAATATAGAGCTATTATGTTAATATATGGCTTGAGAGCAGTCTCTAATGTAACATGGCAATATTCTGGGGAGGTTGTTGATATTAAAATATTACTGTCTTATCTTGTACGTTTGATTGTCTTAGCAGCTGTCTCATTCAGTTTTTTTTAAAAAATATTTTTCTTTTAATGCTCTCTTTAAATTAATTGCTTCTAGATATAATGCTGATAATTTCAATGTATTAGAATATTCCAGTGCTTCCATTATATGATACATTTTAATAGGCTCTGATTAGCAGCTAAAAATTTTCGGGTGTACAAAAGTAGAGCATTACTCTCATTTTGTGAAAGGAATAGTTGTGTTCTCAGCTGTCTGCTCAAGAACATCCTCTTTTGATTAGAAGGGCTGTAGTACAATTTCTCCTGCCTTAAAGCTTGATAGAAGTTGGCACCTCAATTTGTGCTTTTCCATTAAGCCAAATGCTTCGTGGTGTATTTTAACAGCATTCAAACTTACTATTATAGTTGTGGTCTGTTGAGTGTCTGGTGCAGGAGTGTTGCTGAAGTCATTTTCTGCCTAGCAATAAGAACCTGGCAGGACTTTGTGTTTTTGTCCATTTTATATTGAACTGATTTAGCATGCTGTGAAAAATATTGCCAGATTGTTGTTTTAAATGGTAATAAATGTAGCTCATGACTATGTATACATAGCTATGAAATCCATGTTTACAGTATCCTCACGGTGTACAGTATCCTGAATATTTGTTTCATTGCATACTGGTTAATTTCCACATGATTAATTTTTAGGTACATTGAAAAGCTAGAGACAAGTAATTGTTTTACATAGTTGAGGAGGACTGTTTATTTAAAATACCATGCTTTTCATCACATTTGATACTGAGGAATTTATAAAATTACAAATAATTAAAAACCATAAATCTGTATAAAATGCAATCAGGTAAAAATGTAATCATGTATAAGATACTTTAAATATGAGGAAAATATAGTTGTCTAGCAGTGGATGAATATTTTTAGAAATATAAAATATTTTATATTTTAATTTTATCTATTTCACCTCTAATAAGAGAAACAGGGAAGAGCTAATGCTGATAACGGAGTAATAGCTGAATGAAATAAGGGAAGATATTCCGTCAGGTACCCTGGTCTCAACTGGGAAACTTTTCAGTTCCATGGATATATTACCATTTAGAAAATTAGGGAAACATTATTTTAACTAATATTTTTATATTGCAGTCGAGAGAATCTTTATTTTGCAGACCTGTTAAATATCTACCTCCTTCTGTTAAATAGCAGAAATATAACATCTCTTTAATGTCTCAATGTTGGTTTATTTTTTTAATGCATTGCACATTGATTTTGTGATGGCTGACAAACATCATTTATCCCCAATAGTCAAATAGAGGAAGAACATAGAGAACTTTTTATAGTGAGGCACATGTGATAGAGTGATTTCCCTTCCTCCTTGGCAAATCGTTTCTGTCTCTCTATCTTATTAATATTGTGTTCATCTAATTTTTACCTCATTAACCTTGCTCTCTGCATGGTTTCTGAAACATAAACTCTAATTTAGTCTCTTGTGTGTGAATTCTCAGACAAATAGAAGTTTTTAGGATATCACATAATTGTAAAAAGATTTTTGTCCAGACTTTCAGTGTGAATATAGAAAAAGATTGGAGTTTTTGAATTTCTTAAACTTTTTAGTAACTCTTATCTTCTGCAGGGCATATACAGGAATATATAGAAAGGATTTATTTTCTTTAAATAAGTGATTTTGTTGAATTATGAAAAACCCCTACTATCCTCTATTTTCTATATTTGCTCATTTCAAAACCTTGTATAGTTTATAAAGACACTAGTGGTTTGTTGCACAGCTTCCCTATCGAGTTAGTTCCATATTACAATCTAATTCAATGTCCGTGTCATGCACTCCTGTGCTGTTAATTTGTACATTTCGATGCAGTTTGTTTCGTGTTTTTGTAATCCAAACTGAACGTAACGAGCTATGTGCTTCTGGGACCCTGCCTTGCCTTGCCAATTAGAACAAGTGGTTACTCAGAGAGGGTATGTTTTAAATAAAACATGGCACTACTGAGTTGAATTAAGATCATTGGGGAATAAATAGAACAATTTAACTCTTTCTTTCCAAAAGAGAGACCAACCAATGAGAGGATGTCTTTGAAATGTGCAATTAATTTCTCCTGAAAGGTAACTAAATTAATATTAGATTAATTTTCTAATATTTATATTTGGAAATGTAGCATTCATAAATATTTGGGGCTTCTGAAAATGTAGTAAGATTCTTTATATCTACAAAACATAAGGAGATATGTAAGGACTGTTACTTTCACCAAAAGGTCTGAAACATTTTTTTTTTAAGTCCTCAGTAATGAGATAAGATTGAGAAGCAATTCAGGCAGATGCCACTTCTGTTCACTGGAGTATGAGAAAAGAGAAGAGGGGACAACACTATTAGACTTGCAAGATTGTTATTATAGTTTTTATTTATTTATTTATTTTTACATTTATATACCGCCCCATTCCGAAGACTCGGGGCGGTTTACAACTTATAAGC
>JANHFL010008458.1:132746-154853 GCA_032468155.1 Oxyrhabdium leporinum
CTAACTACCAGCAAGAATGAGTCCTTACATTTAAAGAGCACCTGTCATTTCAGATCCATCATGGCAGTGCCTGTTAGTGGGCATCCACTCACCTGGAGCCCGCAACGTCCCTCACCTTGTTGTGTCATTGCCGCATCACCAGCTGTCCCATTGAAGTGAATGGGACTGTCAGTAAGTCAACAGCGGGTCAGTGGGGGAGTCGCTGCGTGACAGACATGACAGTTCTTTAAAACTTCTGATTTAAATCGAGTCGATTTAAATCAAGCCTTTTTACTAGTGACTTAAATCATAATTTAAATTGACTTAATTTAAATCAAATCGACCCTGCCCAGCACCTTATATTTTGCTCAGCTTTTGGTTTTCCAACCATGTTTACTTCAGAACAGATTTAGAGTAATAGTGAAGAACAGTAGTCTAATAATCTCTACATTAGAATGATATAATTCTTTATGGATGATCCAGATTCAAGCCCTCACTTAACAACCATTCAATCACCGACCATTTAAACTCATGACTGCCCTGAACAAGTGGTATTTATGACTAATCCTCATACTTATAATGGTTGCAGCATCTCTGCAGTCATCTGATCATCATTTGTCACCTCCTTTTTTTGACTTCCTACATGCAAAGTCAATGGGGAAGCTAGCAGCAAATGGTGGCCGCATGATGTCTGTGCTTTACAGCCCGCAATAATTTGCTTAATGATAACAAGCAGAAGTGCCAGAATTTATATTGCTAAGCAATGTGGTCTCATTATGTGACACGACCATGTGGCTCAGTGATAAAAAAATTCCAGTACCAGTTACCAATTTTAAGTGAGTGTCACCTATAGTATAATATTATTCTATTTCAATTCATTGATGGCTACAATGTCAGTTTGTGTTATTTCATTTCATCTTTGAAGTGTTGAACTTTTCTATGTTCATGTTTTGAATTGCTGTTTCTTTTCCTTTATGACAATGTGGACAAAAAGATGTCCCAAAAACTTTAAAAACCATAACCACCACTAGGACTCCAGAAGAATCATCTGGCCCTATATCATCAAACATTCTATATTTTCTATCCATGTGGTTTTCTTGGGGAAAAATGGTTTGCCATTGTCTTATCCTGCAGTATGAATTGATACCTTTGCCATTGTCACTAAAGTGGTCATCTGTCTCTAGAGTATTCCTATATTGCCACTGCCCAATATAGCACCTACTTGCTTTAGCTGGAATGACTGTGCCTTGGGTGACCCTGCTGGAAATACATAATCTTGGCATACACTCCCAGTGTACTCAGGTCATCCTTCCCAGGAACACACATGCAAGACAATAAGGCAGCATAGGAGGATTTTTGAGGATAAAGCAGGTACAGTCTATCAGTTAATTGGGAGAAGGAATTCTGTTCATTGTTCTTTTGATCTCACTGGTATTAGATTAGCCCATCTGATTGTGTGTAGCAAGTATGAAATTTCCACGAGAATTGTAACACTATTTTGCTCCAGGTTGTCTTGCAGGAAGTAAAAAGAACTTGGATAACTAGTAGGACTGTTTATTCATTTCCAAGTTACAGTTTTGTAGGAAACTGAAGAAGCTTCTTGGATGAGAAGCGAAATGTCTTTAATGAAAAACAAAGTTCAGTTGCCTTTTGGAAAAGCACCTTTGGGACAATCATGATCTGGATGACTGAGAATCTCCATAGACATTTAGCTTGCTGTGACAAGGTTTATGCTTCTTTAAAGAAGCATAGAAGCTAATAGTTAGGAATTCAGAGTTTGTAATAACATATCACTGATTTATTGGCAAAATGGACTGAAACTTGACTATTTTTCCTAATTTCTATTACTCTTTAGATAACATCTGTTTATCTAAAGCAGGGGTGTCAAACTCAATTTCATTGAGGGCCACATCAGGATTGGGTTTGACCTTGGAGGGCCAGGTGGGAGTTTGGCCATGGTAGGCACGGCCACGGGTGTGACATGGGACTGCACCTCCGCACACATGATTTTATACACTTATAAAAATAGAGAGATGTACATTTCTGTGATTTTGTTTTTTTTAATATTTACTTGATCTACTTAATCACCTTATGAGAGAGAGAGACCAGATCAAGAAACTGACTCCATAGGAAGACTAGAACTATAAAATTGTTGACATAGGCTACAGTAGCAGAATCCTGCAAGCCTTACAGGTAAAATATTTTACTTTTCCTTTCTTTTATAACCTTCTGAGGCAAGGACAGCCTCCTGGGTGACTCTGGAGGCCGCGTTTTGGGCCTGAAAGGCCTCCTGGGCATCTCCGGAGGCCCCGTTTTGGGCCTGGAAGGCCTCGTGGGCGACTCCAGAGGCTCCATTTTGGGCCTGGAAGGCTTCCTGGGTGACTCTGGAGGCTCAGTTTTGGGCCTGGAAGGCCTCCTGGGCGACTCTGGAGGCCAAAAGCGGTTGCGGGGGACACGTGTGTGCCCCACCCATGCCCCATTTTTGCTAGCATAGGCACTGCGGGCCGGTCCTTTGCTATTTCCAAACTGGCCCCACAGGCCAGAACTAAGTACCCCATGGGCTGGATCCAGCCCATGGGCCTCGAGTTTGACACCCCTGATCTAAAGCAAATAGTGTGTTGGAATCTATTAATCCTTTTTATTTTCTGGTTTTGAGGCTGGATGTATACTTAAATGATGGTGGCTATTTTTTCCCCTATTTAAGGTGATACTGAACTGAACAGAAAAGGTATTTAACAGACCCTCAGATGTACCCTGCCGTATTAGCAAAGATATACAGTGACACAAAAATGAATTTGTCAAAAGTTTTATAGCTTCATGATCTATGATACAATATTAATTCTGCTCCAGTATTATTAAGGCATTTTTCATCTCCTCTCAAATTAATGTTGACATTCTATTATTGGAATTGTTTTTGTCCCCAGATTAAAACAACAAAGGGGAAAAAATCTTCCATGCTTGAATATTAAAATTAATTGTAGTGTAAACAAGAGCTTGCTTGAAGGAAAACATCTTTTAAAAGATTGTAATGTAAATGCATTTCCTTACTTTATCCCTTACTTACTTTTCTACTACATTGTTGTAGAAACTATTTGTCATATCAAAAATAAAAAAAGAAAAGAATTTATACACAGATCTATAAACTGATGTTCCCTGAGAACTCAAGGCAGTATGCATTTTTTTCTCCTCCCCATCTCACTCCTCTCAATTAAGATAGGTTAGATTAGGAGAAAGTGCCTTGTTCAAGGAACCTAAGTTTTGTATTTGTTTATTTCAGAATTTGCAGTCATAGGCCAAAAAGTAGAAAGCAGCATTAAAGTTAAGCATGTCTGGCATTATATTCAGACAAATAGTTTCTGAGCATTATTACTTAGGGCACAAAATCTGACTACCTTCCTAAAGATTTCATGATCGCGGCCATTTAATAGGAAGTATAAAATTGTATATTGGAACTGGCCTGTGAATTGAGGGTAGATTAACTGAGGCCTCAAGGATGATAGGGCATTTCAAAACCATCTCAATTTCAGTGCCTGAATAAATACATAAATTATTTGGATAGATTATTGAATCTCTTTGTCACCATCATTAAAGGTCATGCCAGTGTCAATGCTCTCTTATGTGAGGGCACATGTATATAGCAAAAGTATTTGGGGATTATGAAAGGTACATTCTTAAACTGTTGTAGCAGTGGTGTGAGTATTATTTCTCTGTATGTGAGAGTCAAAAATTAACTGCTTGAACTCAGTCCAGAATTTGTCTAACCTATCAATAATAGATATTAGGGTAGGGCCCATACTAGACAGACTGAATGTTATTTACATCTTCCATGGGGAATTGTGTCAGTTTATTGATCTAGGCTAGGGACTTACTCCCATAAATTTGAATGAGCCAGTACTTGTAACTGTCAAAGCCTCAGGTAGGCAATCATAAAGATGCATTCAAACTATAATTGGAAAAGTACATTTGTGATGGGAACTGAGTAGAGATCTCAGAAGTTGGTACACCAAGCACACCCTTGTTCCCTCCCACAACCCCATACATCCTCCCCAGCCCACCTACTTCTCCTGCTTACCCTCCCTGTTCCTTGTTGCACTTCTCAGACACCCCTTACACCCTCACTATGCCTCTTGTGCACCTTCACACATCTCCCCCACAACTCTCACTATGGAAGTTACCTTACAAAATGACCATGGGATTTGGTTAATAATGGTAACCAAGAGATTGCTGTTGCTAGCGATGCAGTTGTGCTTTATAACCACATTTCTTAGCAATGGAAATCCCAATCCCTTTGTAAATCAAGGACTATTTGTATGGACAATTAGGATCTTTCTTCTTGTATTACTGCATATTGAGCTGCCATTTATCCCTGCCACATGTCAACTTCTTAAAAGGTCTTTGAAAATCTGAAGAATTGTGACAACTTTACCCCTTTTAAATAACTACGTCTCAGTTCTGTGTGATTGAAAAAACATGAACGTTATATTGCAAACCTGTGCTACGAATACAAAATGTTGCTTTTTACAGGAAGATGTAAAAGTACTGCTTTTGCATTTATATAGTTAAATAGTGTATAACTTTCCTTTTCATGCTTCCTTTCCATATTTATGTATAGTAAATGTAATCTGTATTTTTACACCAACACACTGCTGCTTTTTGTATTACTGAAATATTTTTTTTTCCTTTTAACTTATGTAATTAGGCTTCAGAACTGTTTTGTTTCATAGTCTAAGTCTTTAAATTGGTTTGTTCTTGAAAAGCACTGAAGTATGTATAGAATAAATATTTGGTGTCTCTGCCTATTACCTTTTCCAGAAAAAGGAAACAAGTTTTAAATCCACAGATGACAATGTTGACTAGGCCAATATGATTTTTTTTTAAATGAAGGAAAGATGAAAAATGAAAACCACATTCACTGACTAAAATTTATTGCTTGAAACAATTTAAATGTTCATCCTGTTGCCAGATTCTGTCACTTGTAATATATCAGTGTTTCTGTAGTTGAGAGCTCTAGCTACATTTTGACTATCTTTAAGGTTAAAGAATTGGAATAAAATATAACCTTATGTGCTTGTAGGTTTTCACATGCTTGAATTCTCCCATTGTCCTTTAACATGTTTCATAATTATTTCAGTGGTCAAAAAATCTAACTCAGTCATAAAAAAAGTTGGTAATATGTGTTCTTGAATTGTCATCTTACTTAAATGATGGCTGTTTAGTGCTTTGTCTGCATCTTCATTGAGCCATATCAATAGCTGAAATGAGTTAAGACCCTCAAGATTTCATATCTTGCTTGCCAAAAAGGAGAAATCATCTGAAATTCATTGAAAATAGGTGAAGAAGTAAAGATGAGAATATCCTGGGGCAATAGTAGCAATTTGTCTTTTAATTAACTTTTAATAAATTCTGTAAGCCATTGTATAACAAGATGAACACTTAAATTCTAATTTCAGGATACAATGCTGATTATAAGGAGTTATAAGTACTCCTTGACTTATATCCACAATTGGAACTGGAATTTCTGTTGTAAGTTGTTGAATCGGACCTAGTTTTATGACAATTTTATGGCTGTTGTTAAGTGAATCACCATGGTCATTAAGCAAATAACAGTCATTAAGCAAATCATGTAGTAGTTATACAAATTCATTTTCCTCAATGGGCACTTTTTGCTGGAAACTGGCAAAACAAGTTGCAAATCGTAATCACATGCAATCAGTCATAAATGCAAGCCAGTTGCCAAGCTCCTGAATTGTAATCACATGGGATGGTACAGCAGTCATAAGTGCAAGTTGTAAGTCACTTTTTCCAAGCCATTATAAATAACTTTGAACCATTGTTAAAAGAATTATTGTAAGTTGAAGATTACCTGTAGTTGCAGGGTTCTGGACCTATTCATATATTTCTGATGTAGATCTCCCTTTTGATATTCCTTGTTGCAATATAAAGGGAATTGTTATGGTTAGGTATTCTCCCTCATTTCAGTATGAAAGGCCTGCTTGCCCTATAATGGTTTTTGTCACTACAGCAAAGTTTTGAAAATGCAGCACTTATTATTCTTAAATAAATTAGCATATGGAATATATGCAACATTTATACTTTCTGACATGGAAGGCATATTTGCCAAGTTCCTGACATCAGTTCTGTACATGATACTTTTGTCTTAATATTTATGAGGCGAAAGGGTTATTACACTATGGAAAATATATTCAAAGAAACCTTACACAATCTGTAATTATTTACTGAATATGAAACCAAGCTTTCAAATATTACATAACTTCATTTCATCTTATCATCTGTCTTTGTGACTATATAAAAGCAATATTAGTTGTTATGGAATACTCTAGTGTTCTTATAATTTATGTGTGATTGTAGTTTAGTAAAAGTCACAGGTGTCAAACTCGTGGCGTCACTTTGCCATCATGTGACATATCACAATGGTTTTTCCCTTTATGGAGCTGGGGGTGGGGGTGGACTGCACGTGACACATCTGGCCCGCGGGCCACCAGTTTGACACCCCTCATATAAGTAATCCTCGAGTTATGGTGGAATCTCCTCCCAAAAAGTACTTACAACCTGATTCCAAACTACCGGTGACCATGCCCTTTCTGGTCACATGACCACATTATGGTGGTTGGTAACCAGCCTGCATTTATGGCCATTTGTAGCATCCCATAATGACGTAACCATGATTTTCAACTTTTTTTTTACCAAAACCCAGCATTCACTTCCAGTTTTCAGCCAAAAGGCCCCATATGAAACAGAGGATTCAGTTACTGATCACAACATTTGCTCAGTGACCACAGATTCACAAGGACCGTGGTGATTCGCTTACTTAACTGCCACAAAAAGGTTATAAAATCAAATCAGTCACGTGATGACCTTTACAAAGTATCATGACTCTTGGAATCGTAATGAGCAAGCCTCCATTGTGATCATAAGTTGAAGACAACCTATATGTAAAAAAAACCCAGAAAGAAATGCACCAAAGTTTAACAGTTGTTGAGGATATAACCTTCTGTTAGAATAATCAAAATACACAAATTATTATTTAAATCT
Organism: Oxyrhabdium leporinum; assembly: GCA_032468155.1. NCBI lineage: Eukaryota > Metazoa > Chordata > Lepidosauria > Squamata > Cyclocoridae > Oxyrhabdium > Oxyrhabdium leporinum. The sequence goes on from JANHFL010008458.1 coordinate 139,779, forward strand.
TTTTCATTTTCCTGGATTTATATAGTTAACCATGTATTATTTATATATGAGTGCATGTCGTATTCACAGACACAGACACATTTAGTATTCTAAGACAGGGTGATCAATTAATTCTCCCAAGGGGCCACATAAGAACTGGGACTGTTGTGAGGGCTGAAACAATAGAGCTGTGAAAGAACATAGGCATGCATGCATGCACCTACGTAAATTGGGGAAAAAAATAGCAGTTGCCTTCAAAATAAAAGCAATGCAGTTGTATTGCATTCATGGTGTACATTTATTTGCATTTGATTTCTAATTTCCAATTGACCTCATGCAGGCCGGACAGAGACACCCAAATGGCCAGATGTACCCCAGAGGTCATAAGATGCCCAGGTTTGTTCTAAATGTGTTGCTTGACTAGCTTGCTGGAAGTGTTATTTCTAGTAAGATATCCAGTGGCAATGTGTTCTGTATAGGATAAACATCAAACTTGGAAGGAGCAGTGGAGAATACTTGAATGTACCATGCACATTCTGTCATTTTTAGAAGATTAACTTTCTTGTTTGACAGCTAAAAAATGTCTTTTTATTGTAACTAGTAGAGTAATAGTTGATCGGCTCTATTTAATGTGATAGTGAATGAATGGAATGGAGGTTTGTAGGAATAGAAAAGAGAAGGTGACAGCATCAAATAATGTAGGAAATACTTGTGAGAGCATATTAGCTTTATCCATGTATTTTGCTGTGTCAGAGACAGAAAAAGCTGTTGCCTTTTCCACAGTTCCTATCAGCTTGTTTTTTTGCTCAATTTAGAATCTTTCTAGTAGAAATTTAATTTATATAGTCTGAAATGTGACTGCCAGCCAGCAAAATTAATGGGGAGGGCTGTGCCTTAACTGAGGCAGGCACATGAAATGGACCAACCAATCAGAAGGAATGGTACACAATGCCAGCCAATTGAGGACAGGCATGCGAGAATTCTCCCTAACCCTGCTGCTTGTTTTTCCATGTGGGAGTGACCAATGGATAAGTGTTCAAGTTGGGCATTACAGCAAACAAGGCTGTTCATTTTCCTAATGCAAAAATCTCTTCATCAGCCCCACAGCCTCTTTTTTGTTTGTATCTTTCCTTATTCCCTCTAATGAAAGCTTTTATTTGAAATACTGACAACAGGAAAAATGAAGGAGTCCCTTGGTGCACACAGCAGAAGCAACACTACAGGTAGTCCTCGACTTACAACAGTTTATTTAGTGACTCTTTGAAGTTATAACACCACTGAAAAAAATACTTATAACCATTTTCATACTTATGACCATTGCAGCATCACCATGGTCATGTGATTTAAATTTGGATGCTTGACAACTGACTCACATTTATGACAGTTGCAGTGACTTGGGGTCATGCGATCCCCTTTTACGACCTTCTGGTAAGCAAAGTCTATGGAGAAGCCAGATTCACTTAACAACCATGTGACTAATTTAAGAACTGCAGTGATTCACTTAACAAATCTGGCGAGAAAAGTTGTAAAAAGGGACAAAACTTCCTTAACAAATTATGTCGCTTAGCAACATAAATTTTGGGCTCAATTGTGGTTGTAAGTTGAGGCTTGCCTGTAGTGAAAAGACGGAGGTATGTGAGTGGGACTCTTAAACCTTGATTGAGGCAGAGGGATGCCTGCTGACTTTACTAACAATGCTTCTGGCTCAGCACTACCAGCAGCACATCTGGGTGTTTGTAAATGTCTTTGTAAGCACCTACAAAGGGGGATACCTAAGCAGTTAAGGCTTCTCTTGCATGGCATCTTGGGCCAGCGGCCCTTCAGGATACTAATGGGGTGGTGGATGGGTCACCAAGCCACAAGGATCAACACCCAGCACAGCAGACACCCCTTCCCGCCTCAATCAAGGCTTAAAAACCTATGCCCCAGGCCCCTTCCTCTGCTGGCTAGTCTTCTTGCATTCTGACAACCTTCACCTATCAGAAAAGTAGGCAGGAGGAGACTCAAAATCACATTGACTCGCAATGGGCGGCAGATAAAGCTAATAAATGAATACATTCAAATATTATGAATTGGGAGTGCCTTAATAAGCAAGCCCCATCCTTTATGATAATAGGGCAGCTTGTGAAGGCCTGTTTGGTTTTTGTGTTTTGTTTTGTTTTGTTTGGTAGAGCCCCTAGGACCTGAATGAAGTTAAATGAATTGTATGGTTTTCTTTTTTTAGGTGCAGAAGTTGAAAGAAAGTATGATGAAGAAAGGTATTACAGGTAGTCCTCAACTTACAACCACAATTGAGCCCAATATTTCTATTGCTAAGTGAAACATTTGTTAAGTGAGCTTTGTCCCATTTTATGACTTTTCTTTCCATAGTTGTTAAGTGAATCACCACAGTTGTTAAATTAATCGCATGGTTGTTAAGTGAAACTGGTTTCCCCATTGATTTTGCTTGTCAGAAGGTTGTAAAGGGTGATCACATGACCCCTGGCAGCCATCATAAATTTGAGTCAGTTGCCAACCATCTGAATTTTGATCATCTAACCATGGGAATGCTGAAATGGTTGTAAGTGTGAAAAATGTAAGTCACTTTTTTCAGTGACGTAACATTGTGACATCACTCAATGAACTGTTGTAAGTCGAGGGCTATCTGTATTTTGGTTGTAAGTATGCTGTAAGTATGATGAAGAAAGATATTGTTTGGATTTTCTTATGTATTGAATTATTTGGGCTCTATTATAAACTGCTAAGATTGGTTAGATTGAAGCACCATAGAACTAATATTTTCTCATGGTTCCTGAAATACCGGTCTTCATTTTGAGATCATCACATTTATTTATTTTCCTATGTTGATTTTGGATCGGTATTCACTCTTTATAACAGCAGCAGTAGAAAATCCTGATTTTGCCATCAGCTTATCCAGGCAAGGTCTGACAGAGGGATCGAACTTGGGGTACACATGCCATGAGGTCCTCCGACCCAGAATTGGAGCCTTGTCACAAAGCCACTCTGAGCTACGCTTTCAAGCTGGGCTTTAAAAAGATGCCTTTCAGCTTGTCTGAGCAGTACAGGCATACATTTGGATAGCATCCATGATTTGTGCATACTAAGTATCCTTTAAACGTTTTGCTCTAAGAACTCATTTCCGCTTTTAAAGATTATAGAGGATACCAAAAGAGCTATTGTCGGTATAGGTCAGGGGTCTGCAACCTTAAACACTCAAAGAGCCATTTGGACCTGTTTCCCACAGAAAAAAAAACACCGGGAGCCACAAAACCTGGGTGGGCGTGGCCAACTCGATGTCACTCGCTCCCACTCTGTCATATGACCCTTTAGCCATGCCTACCCAGCCACAAAACCCCTATGTCTCTCTCCCCCTCTGTATCTCTCTGCCCCTCTCCCTCTCTCTGTATCTCTCTCTCTCTCTCTCTGTACCTCTCTGTCTCTCCCTCTCTATCTCCCACCTTCTCTCTCCCCCTCTCCCTTCCTGTCTCTCTGTATTTCTCTGTCTTTCTCCCCTTCTCTTTCTGTATCTCTCTCTCTCCCTCTTCCTATCTTCCCCCCTCTCTCTCCCCTCTCCTCTCTCTCCCCCCTCTCTATATCTCTCTGTGTCTCTCTCCCCCTCTGTATATCTCTCTCTCTGTTTCTCTCCCCCTACTCTTTGTACACTGTGTGTGTGTCTCTCTCTCTCCCTCTCCATATCATCCCCTCTCCCACCTCTGTATATCTCTGTCTCTCCCTCTCCCTATCTTCCCCTCTTTCTCCCTCTCTCTCTGTATCTGTGTGTCTCTCTATGTCTCTCTCTGTATCTGTGTGTCTCTATGTCTCTCCTCCCTCTGTGTGTGTGTGTGTCTGTCTGTCTGTCTGTCTCTGTCTCTCGCAGGTGGCCGCTTGCTTAAAGAGGGTCTCCCTGTGCGTGCTCACCCTCCTGGCCCCACCACAGCTGTCCAGGGGGTCACAAGAGGAGAAGGAGGGGAAGGACTAGGAGGAGGGTCGCCTGAAGGGAAGCCTCCACCATGGCTAGCACTCATTCCTCAGCCAGCCCGGAATTCTAAAAAGAAGAAATAAAAGGACTAGCGAAGAGCCCCAAGGAGAGCTTGCTGGCTTGGCCTAGCCGTGGCTTTCCGAGAGAGAGAGAAAAGAGATGCAGAGACAGAGAGCATGTGAGAGAGATACACACATACAGAGAGAGAGACAGAGAAGGGGAGGGGGAAACCAGCTGATAAGTGAGCATCTTTGGCTGGGCTCTGTGGCCTGTTCCCCTTTCCGTCCCATCCTCCCGGATCCCATTCCCACCCTGCCAGCCCCTGTGTTAGCAAGGCCGGCATCGGTCATTGCCGGGTTGGGCCAGTGTCTCGGGCGGAGAGCAGGTGGCACATCTTCCCAAGTGATGGGAGAAGGAGCCACAGCAGAGGGCCCAAAGAGCCACATGCAACTCTGGAGCCAAGGTTGCTGACTCCCGGTATAGGTTATAATTATTGGGGGGTTTTTCCTTCTATCCAATCATATCAGCTTCTCAGAAACTTCCTGGACAAGCCCATACAATTTTCTTGATGAGGTTGTTCAGAAGTGGTTTGCCATTGCTTTTTTCCTAGGGCCAAAAGAAAGTGACTGGCCAAAGTTACACAGTTGGTTCAGTGCCTAAGGCAGCAATAGAACTCATCATATTCTGGTTTCCAGCCTATGTCTTAATCACTATGCCAAACCGGCTCTTCATTTTTTTATGATTTTGACTTACAAAACATTAACTGATTCCATTTTTAAAAAAAAAAGGTTTATAATGTACTTTTATATATTTCAAGAAGTGTTTGTATTTCCACAAATTGGAAGGAAAACCTGGTTTTATGAATCAGAGATTCTGTGAGTAGGGAAGCAGAACAAGTGAAGAATTAAGCTTCATTTCTTGTTTGACATTCATTTAGTCAGATACCTTTCTTTTACAGCTATTTCATCTGGTATTTCAAGCTTGTTATTACTGTGTCCACTGAGCCATGATTTGCTGGAAGAGCTCATAGTTTTTAAAATATTGTCTGAGAAATGTATCTGTTTTTCTCCACTAAATCAGTATTTCTGATTTTTAAGATACCTTAGCAGATCCTAATCTTTTTGAGCTCACAGATATGTAAATGTTTTCTATTATCCCTCTGTGGAAGAAATGCAAGCAGAGGAGAAAAACAGCCTTTTGTCTTTGTGTTCTTTTTCGCTTATATCTGAAGGGGAAGAATGAGTTTTGTCTACTCTCTCAGGTCAGACGTCATAGTTGGATATGTGCCATGCTTAAACAGTTTAGTCACTAAACTGATTATTTACCATCTGTAGCTTATAATTTTCCTATAGGTAATCCTCGACCTATGACCACAATTGAGCCCAAAATTTATGTTGCTAAGTGAACAGTTGTTAAGTGAATTTTGCCCCAGTTTATGACTTTCCCGCCACAGTTATTAAATGAATCACTCCGTTTGTTAACTTAGTAACACGGTTAAGTGAATCTTGCTTCCCCAATGACTGTGTGTCAGAAAGTTGCAAAAGGTGATCGATCACATGACCCTAGAACACTCCAACTGTCATAAATATGAGTCAGTTGTCTTGTTGTTTGAATTTTGATCACATGACTATGGGGATGCTGCAACAGTCCTAAGTGTGAAAAACGGTCATAAGTCACTGTTTTCAGTGCAATTGTAATACGAATAGTCACTACATGCATTGTAAGTTGGGGACTACCTGGTACAAATCTATATTGCCAAAGTTTGGAATGTAGATATTGGTCACAGCTAAATTTTCAGATTCTTATAATTGTATTTGAAAAAAAGAATAAGATCTATTGTTAACATGAAGAATTTTCTATGAATTGAAATCTTTGACATGTTTTGTCCACAGAGTTTACAGAGCTCTGCAAAAATGCTTGCTTTGCAAAGCATAGGCAGCTGCTTGTTTGTGCAATGAAGCAGCATGTTAAACAGAAGAACCTGTAAAAATAATGAACACTGCCTCCTCAAAAAGAATATAAGAGTCGCATCTTATTTCTACTTTTCTCTCCCCCACCCCCTATTACAGAGTTTTATATTGCCCATATCACTGTGTTTCTTGCTGCTAAATGAGCTTTGCAGCACAAAGTTAATTTTCTGCCAGTATTGCTTTGGGCTGATGAGTGGCGGTGTTTGTATATCCATTAAATGTGCTGCCAGAACATGTCCACCATTTTCCACCCTTTCCATTAAATGGTTGTCAGTAGGTTTACAGAACTGCTTCGTTACTCTGCTCTAATTGCAGAAAGACTTCTAGATGTGATGACGTCTCCATAAAAAGAAACCAAAATCTTGTTCAGAGATCTGAAAAAAATAAATAGAAATGCTACGACCAGTTAAATCAGATTTTTTTTGTATAGTCACAGTACAATTAACAGATAATATAATTTCTTTTTCCAAATTTTTACTTAATGAAGGTAAAAAGTACTGAAGATAAACACTTAGAAGGAAATTACTTCTCCCACATAACAAATAATATCTGTACAGGCATATAAAACTACATATTGATTGAGTTCTGATAAGTGCATTCAGTAACTATGTTAATCCTTTGTTGGGATTACATTTGATTTTGAAATGGGAACTTGTTAAAATTGCATCTAGGATGCATTTTTACTATAAAAATGGCATGAAGGAACTGATTAATAGGGATGTGCAGAAACCAGAAAAATGATCTTCCATTAAAACATCTCTATCTATACCATTCAAACCACTTGAGTTGACTGTATTTTAATGAAACAACCCTCAAAATAATTTAGGCTTAAAAAAAACTTTTTAAAATAATATTTGGGGCTGATTTTTCTATAAATTGTCTCACTTATAGCAGTCCCTCAGTTTTTGACGTTTTGAAGTGATGGACTTTATAGTGATTCAAATCCAATTGCCAGTGTTTCTTATGGTAGGAACACTCTAAACCACGGGTGTCAAACTCACCCACAGGCCAGATGCATCACGTGCTGGCCACTCCCACCCCCAGTTTAGCGAAGGGGAAAAAAGTTGTGATACGTCATGTGACAATGTGATATTGTGAGTTTGACACCCCTGCTCTAAACATTTCAAATTTTCTTCTAGCAGAATACACTAAAATATTTATTTTTAAAGTTTTTTTAAAAAAATAATTTTAAATTAATATATCTGTGCTTGAAGCTAAGCATTAGCTACTACCTCAGCAAAAACCAAACCAGAACTGCTGTGCAACCAAGACACAAGATAAGAACCATCTCCACATAGACACAGATGTCTCAAGCAAAAGACAAATAGCACAACATCTGAACAATGCAGAACAGCAAACATAAAGTTCACTAGTGATCCCAAAGAGCTTAGAGTTTTAAATTTGGATATTTTTAAAGAAGTCTGGAAGCTCAGCACTGTAACAGAGCACAAAAATATGTAAATATTATAAATTTATGTGACTTTGCCCCCAAATAGCCAGGTCAAACAAGAGTCAGCTTATTTATTTCAAGGTCTAAATATATCATAATGAAAGAATCTGGTTTTTATAAAACCAGATTCAAATGATTCTGAGTTAATATATCATTTAAAAAAAAATATTGTAGGATACAATAGCTCCCGCAATTTCTTTGCTATTTGATAGACCTGTGGAGATTAAAGGAAGTTGAAAACCAAAATATCTAAGGAACACCCCCTACTTCGATTGAATGCTTTAGATGAATACCATATATCTTCTGAAAGCATTTCACAAAAAAATAATACTGCTGTGCTTAGGAATATATAATTATCCCATTTATAGCACATAGGTTCCAATAAGCAAATAAATCTCTCAAAGGAAGGTTAGTTCATTTCTGATAATATATATAGTCATTTTTAAAAAGTGTCCCATTTTTTTACACATTTTCACTTTTTTTATTACATCAATATTTTAAAGAATTAGTACCGCATACAATATTCATTGTATGATAAGGACCCTTTATTAATAATCAGTAGATTTATAAGCTTGTAAAAGAAATTTCATGTATATCTAAAATGTAATGCTATAACAGCATTTTACAGGTCTATGGAGATTCTGAGTCATCCTGGTCATGGTTGTCCCAAAGGTGCTTTTTTTCAAGAGGCAACTGGATTTTCTTGTTTTTCTTTGAAGACATTTCGCTTCTCATCCAAGAAGGTTCTTCAGCTCTGACAGGATGGTGGGGAATGGAAGGAAATGGCCTGCATTTACAACCTTCACAGTGCCTCCCTGTGATGTGTTTGCCATGATAGTCAGTTAATAGTCATCGCCCTGTGTGTCTGACCAGGTTTTCCCCTGCCTCTTTGGAGAGTGGAAAGGTCACATAAGCAACCTTTCTCTCCTGAGCTGCTCCCTTCCCCCCAGCGAGTCCCTGAAAAGAATCAACTGCAGGTCAACAAGTTCAACTAGGTTTCAACATTAATTATTTGATTAGGCTGCCTGAAATTGACAAGACCTCAATCAGTTTCACACCAAAGGCTTTTGCTTCCTCTTAAGCAGCTGGCTGACAATCATGAGCATGCTAGGCAAACAGTGCTAATACATTCCTTTCAATATGTAGTCCCCGTTATGTGCCTGTTTATACTCTTGTAATCCCCATTCATTCTCCAATGAACGTAAACACAAATATTAATAGCAATAGCACTTAGACTTATATACCGTTTCACGGTGCTTTACAGCCCTCTCTAAGCGGTTTACTAGAGTCAGCATATTGCCCCCAACAATCTGGCTCCTCATTTTACCGATCTTGGAATAATGATCTCACTAATTATCCCAATACCGGAGTAAGATTTCAGATGGTGGGAAAATGGGGAGAAGCACAGCAGTTGCTGTCACATGATTTTCACTTAGCAACCGTTCTGCTTAATGATTAACTTCCTGGTCTCAATTGTACAACCTGTAAGATGTACTACCCATATATCAATGTTGTCTAATGATCAATATATACATTTTCTTCTCTTTGTGTTAGCCTATAATATTTATCGAAGATAAGCTTAAATGAGTGTAACTCATATTGCTAGTGTTTCTCAGTGCCAAATAGAATAGAATAGAATAATAGAATTGGAAGGGATCTTTGAAGTCTTCTAGTCCAATCCCCTGCTCAGGCAGGAAACCCTGGCCTATACCTTTTCAGAGAAATGGTTGTCCAAATGATGAATAGGTTAAAGATAATAATTGGTCCTGGAATTTCTGTCACTAAGCTATGTGATCATAAAGTACATCATGTGTTACCATAACATTTAGTAATGGTAAACCTGGTATTCCCGCTTACTGTTGTTAAGCAAGGATTGTGGGTTGTTAAACGAGTCCCAATATATTTAAGGGTCCAATTTATTAAGTTATGAATTATATTAATGTTCAGAGAATGAAAGTTAATTTTTGTCATCCAAATCTTATTAATGATGTTTGCAGATAATCTTTTCTTATCAGCTTGTGGTATGGCAAAAATGACACATATTTAATGTTTATAGTTCCATAAAGAGGCAGGAGCAGCTGCTGCTAAAGTAGTAAATTAGATAAACACTTAAAATATTTAAATTCTAACACATAAATCTGGATTTTCATCCTCTTGAAAGTGTTTTAAATTTAAGTAAATTGACTTAATTTGTTTCAAGTTCAATAAATTGGGCATAAATTTATGTTTAATAAATTGAATATAAATGGTCAATTTACCTTTCTAATTCTGTAGCCGTGATCAGGTTGTCTTCTCTGATAACTTCTTTTCTACTGCGCCATAAGAATTCAGAAGCTAGGAACAGATGTTACAAATAAAGCATAGGGCATGCTTGACAGATATGCCTGAACATAATGTTTAATCAGCATTACAGGAGTGTCATATGAATAAAGTATTTATTATGACCAAAGACCAGTACTTGGAATAACCTATAAGAACTAACATGTCTTGACAGTAATTCCAAATATAATAACATAGAATAACATTGAACAATTGAAGATTGCACAACAATCAGAAAAGGACTAGTAGTTTTTCTAGAATCCACTGATTATTTGTTGCTACACTGTGCATATGTCAGTGCAAAGTTTTGATAGATTGCAATAGCAGGTTATTGTTTACAGAGAGAAAGGGTGCATCTAAATGTTCTACAAAGTTCATTAAAGCTACTGTGTAGCTTCCTATAAAATCTCCTGTAGTACAAGATGCTCAAGTAACATTAAATCGATCTTCTGAAAAGCCTTTGCAATAACCAGGTGATTCCTAGGTAATATGCCATTTAATTGGATACACACTCAACATTATCAAGAACCAACTTTCATTTATTTTGCAATTCAATTTTCTGAAATTGCTATTTAAGAAGTGCCCTAGTTTGATCATAGATTATGGACCTTTGAGAGAGGCCATAGGTCAGTGTTGTTTCCAATAGGTCGTCCTTTAGGCTGAATGGAATTATCAAAGATTATTTGAGGAGCCAGACTTATTGGCCAGAAATTAAACTTCAGTAGATTTAAAGATTGCTAGCTAAATATGAGTTCCCACACTAAGTAAACCAGCCTGCAGTGTGAAGGCAGTACTGTGGTTGCAGTTGGGCTTGAAAACACTGCCATCAGGAATAAGGATAGTATTATTTCAAGGGGCGAATAACTAAAATAAGACCCTAACTGAGTTCTGTATAGAAGACTACACAAATTTCATGGTTTAATATAGGTTGACAAGAAAAAGCCTAAAATTGCCTCCTTTCAAATTTTTATGTACCGGTATTTATATGATTTCTGTACCTACCCATCTCAACAAGTGACTCTATTAGTAAAACTAAAATATTTCCTGAGACATGAAATTGCTAACACTAAATATTTAAATAATTTAAATTGCCTTGCATGATAGCTCACTTATTTATCTTGGGGCTTTTGGTTAATAGAATCAATAAAGGAAGGAAACTCAGTAAGAGTTGTGCCTGGTACTTCTGAATATAGTAGCACGGTTAAACTTTTTCAGAAGTTTATATAAAAGTTAAAAGCAAAGGGGAATTAAACAGACATGCTAAATCCCTCCCTATTGGAAGGTAATATTGTTTGCGGTTTATAGAAAATTCTTAGAAGTGTTAGCTCATTAATTTGATATTTTATTTTCCTGTGAATGTGTGCAAGGCCTATCCTTTATATTACACATAATGAATTCATTTTCTTTTGTTAAGCTGTTAGATGTGTCCTCTTCCTGTCACAACATTAATTCTTTCCAAAAAAAATCACACCTCTAGATATATAGCAGTAAGCAAATATATGCTAGGAAACTAAATCTCTTAATCAGTTGATGTGGAATTTAAATTAGGTTTTAGACAAACTAAAAATCATCAATATTAACTTTTTTAAAAAAATAAGAAAATGTCACCACTAAGTAGCTTTTGAAAATATGCTGCTGCTCTGATACTTTTCATGTATTTCATGTATAGTCTGTAATGGTTAACCTGTCTTCTTTCATTTGTTATATTCTAGAAAATTTATTTCAAAGTATATTTTACATTGTTCTAACTAGAATTCTCCTCTCACTTTTTTGAGGCAAACATTTGAAAGTGTTTTGAATTTAGATTATGAAAATTAGGTTCACTTAAGTTCTAATTGAAACTCAGGTGGTGGTCTGGAGAAATTAATTAAAATAATAGGCCCATGTTCCTAAATTCTAGAGTTCTCTGTAGACATCTTTAAGGGCATATAAGTGAGGGCTATAAAGTTTCTAGTATTACAAGAGGTACTAATTGATTGTGGATTTTTTTTATTAAAATAATACTCAATTCCACATGCTCTCTGAATGAAGTATAATTAAATTCTGTATCAATCAGTTCATAAGCCTACTTCTGAGATTTCTCTGTGTGATACCAACATTGCACTGAAGATTCTTTTAACCTGGAAACCTGGTGGTTTTCCCTATAGTTATCTTTTAACTGGGGATTTGTTTAAATACTAATTAAATGCAAGTGGGTGGTTCTGTACTGATTAAAATTGCTAAGGAGAAGTAAAAGAAAATGAAAATAGGCAAATCACTGTTGTCATTTATACACATTTTTGCAAATGTGAAGCAGGTGGATTTTGGGGAGGGAGGGTTCCGCTTGAAAACTCAGTACAGGTCAACTGCTGGTGCTAGAAAAAACAGATGAATCTGGACACATATTTATGGCACGGTTGCATTTAATATAAGCTGATCTAAAATGCATTTCTCAAATTTACAAGGCAAATTGCCACATAATTCCCTTCCCCTCCATTTCCCCCCGTTTTTTCAATGTGGTTCTTTAATACAGTAATATAAATGTTTGTGCATGAAAGAAAAAGCACATAAGTGGCTTACAAATGGAAGTAAGCTTTAAAATGTATGGGTTTTCATTTTAAAGAAGAATAGCACTTCTGATGGTATTAGCAAAAAAAAAAAGGTTAATAATTTTGTTATTTCTCCTTTTATGTAGTCTTCAAATTTTATTGCACGAAAGATAACCCTAAAATAATTTCAATTGGGTTAATTTATTTTTAAACTAAAATAACTGAGTGTCAATTTATAGTGGTTATAGTGGACAAGCTAGTAACGAACATTGCCTTAATTCTTTTCTTGTTCTCTCTTTGTTATTTCTGTTGATATGTAAATACATTGTTTTAATATTTTGTTGCATTCTACTTTTTGAAGACCATGTGTCAGGCCCAACCCAAGAATGACATACAGTAGAATAATCCTACCAAAATTCAGTTCTTTATTTGCTTACACCCAGTAGATCAGGGGTGTCAAACTCAATTTCATTGAGGGCCACATCAGGGTTGTGGGGGACGTGACCAGGGTGGGCGTGGCCAGCTCGACATCACTTATGTCAGGGAGCACCTGTAGTGGCCCAAGCGTCCTTCTGAGCTCTGTTTTCGCTCGCAGAGGGTTACAGGAGGCCATCGCAGCTGAAAACAGAGCTCGCGGGGCACGGTCCTCCTGAGCTCCCTTTTTGCTGGCAGAGGTTTGCAGGAAGTCATCACAGCCAAAAACGGAGCTTGGGGGGACACACAGTCCTCCTGAGTTCCATTTTTGCTAGCAGAGGCACCACGGGCCAGTCCTTCAATGTTTACAGGGTGGCATGATGGGCTGGATCTAAGCACCCCGCAGGCCAGATTTGGCCCGCAGGCCTTGAGTTTGACACCCCTGCAATAGATAGAATCTTGACAGACTAAATCTTTACTAACCCAATTTCAATTGGGTTAATTTATTTTTAATTTATTTTCTGATCCCAATAGATATACTGTGGGAGATTTTAGGGAGTGGCTATCCTAACACTCTTCCTTTGATTCCTATTCAGCTGTAGGCTATGATGCCTGTTGTTGATCAGAGGTCCTAGGAGTCTATCAGATTCTAATATGGTTTTTGCTGGGAAAGATGTATATAGATCTTCAAATTTTAGAATCACTGAACATGTCAATTTGTGCCCATACACCTTTGCATAAAACTTTTCCTCAATTAGAGAAATATTTGAAAATATAAAGGCGTTCAGAACTACTTAAATTACCTGTAATTGTTGGCTAAAGTTCCAAACAAGGATGTTTTAATCAGAAAATAGTGTTGACATTCAATAGATATTTCCAAACTGACAAGTCTCTGCATAGATTCTGAAAGAATTAATCCAAAACACACCTCTAAAGGTAGCATATTTATAATAAAATAAAGGAATACAAGTTCATAGAAACCATGGATTTGTTTGTTTAAAAAAGTTAAGCAAAACAAATACATTTTAAATATTTCCTAAACCCATGACCTAAAGTTGCAAGGAATACAATATGAAGAAATCCATAATTTGAAATGACACTAACTGATGATAAAGTCAGTTCACAGTGCAAATGATGTTTTCTGCCTAATAGAACGATTCAGCTTCTTCCAAAACAGTTAACTAAAGTAGAACAATTTTCATTGCCACTTTAGAATTTTCAATAAAATAGCTAGTTCTATTTAATGATTTACTACACTGTTATTTCTATTTTTTAAATACTTGTTAAATATATAAGCTGACCTTTTTAATGGAACAGTGCCCATTGAATTGAATCACAATATCGTCTTGCAGAGAAAGAAAGAGTTATAACCAGATTTGACTCGTTTACAAGTATCTGTAATTTCTGTTTAAATATAACATTTTATATATTGAATAACACATTTTTGGCCTTGTAACACTTCTTTAACTTTGTGTCATGTTAGATTTTCAAAAGAAGCAACCAGATGATGAATCCACTCCCAGCACAAGTAACAGCCAATCGGATTTGTTTTCTGAAGAAACAAATAGTGACAACAGTAATACCTCTCTATTGACACAGACTGTTAACTCCAACCAGCAACTTTCGACAGAACTGAATGTAACGTCTTTGAGCAAAGAGGAATGTAAGTATACAGTCTGAGAGGAGATTACAGGCTGTTCTGGAATTTAAGGATTTTAGCTCTTTAAAGTTAGGCATAAAGAATAGCCAGAGAATGATTGTCAAGTGCTAGCTGAAGAAAAAGGAATCAATGTTTCTTTCCTACTTAGATATAATTGTAGAAAAGCATTTGGTTGCTTGTATATATCCTTTTCAGAATACTTCCCAATTTAATCTGTGAATCTATAATTTAATTTAAGATTATACTTTAGAAACAGAAGTTTTCATTGTAACAGTTCTGCAGATATTTTTTTTAAATCTAGATGGCACCATGCACCATGTATACAAAACAAGCTTTTTGAAGGTCATTTTTGCTCTTTCACTCTGGTAGATTGATAGTTCTTTTTAAAAGCATTATCATTCACATTTTATGTACTGAATGCTGTTTATATAGTTCCTTAAAATGCTTCAAATATATTTTTCTTCAATTCCATACAAGCAAATATCTATCCCTTTCTCTCCCTGGATGGTCTCATGCTTAAGAGCATTTGTCAAGGCACAGCAGAATGCTGAAGTGGACTCATCCCTATTTGCTATCTGATGGAAAATTGGATACAACCCAAAAGCATTTGTCACATGATTCCAAAGAAAACTAATATGAAGAACAGTTATAAATAAGGGAAACTTGAATGTTGTAAAATCATTCTTCTTTATTTTAATTTTAATAAATATGTTGCTTTTGTATTTTTATTATTTTTATTATTTTTATTATTTTTATTATTTTTATTATTTTTATTA